>JBBPMH010000365.1:0-31250 GCA_038090235.1 Pulveroboletus ravenelii
CAGAGGAGGAGGAGAAACGCAAGGAAGTAGAAGCAGAGAAGAAGAAACGCGAGGAAGAACTCAAGGTTCCTCCACCCCCTCCACCTACCTTTGAGCCAAGAGTGTCTCGTGAAGGACCTCTTGGCTCTTCATTGCGAGTAGGTCGCACGAGGATTGGCCGAAATCACATAGAACGCCCAATATCACGGCGCGCAAAGTTTTCCGCGGCCTTTGAGGATGAAGATGAAGATATGGAGGAGCCTCGCGCGGCAGAGCAGAACGTGCTCGAAGAAGCAGCCAAGAAGGCACCAGTGTTTGAGCTCCCTGCAGGCTTCACTTTCGCCAAGGAGGTGGGTTCTAAAGTTAATCGATTAAGTATCCCCTACTTATACCTTGTAGGCCACTATTACGCATGACTTGACTCGTGCAAAGGAGCCACCAATTACTTCGCTTCCATTTTCCCTCACTAAGACTACCTTAGCGCCTCCTATAGCTGAGACGGCAAAGGTGGCTCCAATCTTAGCCCCGACGACTCCGACCCCACCCCTGCCCAAGATAGCGCTCTTGCCTCCTACGCCTGAGGTCATAAAAGCTGCTGACGAGGTTCCAGCTCTTCCGGTGACAGAAGCGCCAACATCCAGTGCTGCATTGAATGGGGTACCAAACTTCTTCGCCAGCTCCTCTGTCTTTGCCAAAGCAGCGGCTAGTGTAACACCGCCTTCACTTCTCAGTGTCTCTGGAGTGGAACAATCAAAACCCGCTGAAGCCCTGGCACCACATGCAGTGAAGGCGGCTGATGCGACTCCGTCGCTATTCGGTGCACCCTCACGGCCTGTATCCGTATTTGCCATGCCTACTGATTCCGTAGCGGCCTCTTCTACTTCTCCAGCACCTCCCGCATTGCTGAAGGAGGCCGAAAAGCCCACGCTAGCTCCGTCATCCCCAGCTCCGCCTTTCACGTTCGGACCACCCGCGAAACCTGCTGAATCTGTTCCAATCCCTACCCCTAGTCTACCACCCGAAAAACCACCGGTGGCAGAGCTCGCGAAACCTACTGCCCCAATGAACGGTACCTCTCTAACGTTTGGTGTTTCATCACCACCACCTCCATCCCTTGCTCCGGCTGCGATTTCGACTCCGGCTGCGCCCGCAGTTACCACTACCTTGGAAGAGCCAAAGAGCGCCTTCACCTTTGGTCAGCCAGCCCCCACTACTACATCAACACCAGCCTCTGCACCGGTGACAACACCGCCTGCAGCCGATGCCCCCAAATCGTCATTTGGTACTCCCCCACCTGTCACCCCGTTTTCGTTCGGACAGCGTCCTGACACTGCTCCCACTGAGAAACCTGGAACGAGTTCATTTTCGTTTGGGTCATCCTCCACGGCAGAGAAGAAACCCGCGACGGGATTTACCTTTGGCTCCTCGACTGCCTCAACGGCAGCTCCTGCTGCTCCACCTGCATTCGGCTTTGGTGCTACCCCCAATGGAACAACTGCGGCAGACGTCTCCAGCAAGCCTTTCATGTTCGGGTCAGCCGCGTCAGCTCGACCTGTTACACCTCCCAAAACTGTGGAGGAGGTGACAATGGACGAGAGCCCAGCGAGGGATATGGTACTGAATGGCAATGGCAAAGCACCGGAAAGGCCAACACTTGACTTCTCCTTTAATGCGCCGAGTGAATCTGCATTATTTGCTCAGAGCCCAGCTACGACCACCGCTTCGTTCAGTTTTGGTGCACCAGGTGCGACCGTCAATCCGTTTGGAAAAGAAGAGAAAAAAGAGACCAAGCCTGCGGTCTCCTTCGCTGGTTTTGGACAAGCACCTTCCACCGGTTTCTCATTTGGTCAGAAACCACCAGAGAGTCCGACGACGGCACCTGCGCCCGCTCCCTTCCAATTTACGCAGCCGTCCCCAAGTGCTGCTCCTACTTCACCATTCTCGTTTGGCTCTGCACCTGCTTCCGCGGGCCCCTTCGGCCAATCTTCCGCAGCGTCTGCGCCATCCAGTCCCTCGACATTCAATCGGCCGGGATCGTTCAGCTTCGGGACACCCACCACGACGCAACCGGCAGCCAGTCCATTCACGTTTGTGGCAGGCAGTCAACCTGCTTCCCCCGCTGCCGGCAACACTACCCTTCCGTCCGGAACGACCGGGAACGCACCATTTACATTTGGTGCAGGGACAAATACGGCTGCTGCACCCGCCGCTGGGTTTGGTGCACCGGCATCTGCAGGGGCTCCCGCGGGAGGATCGTTGTTTACGATGGGGTCTGCGCCATCCCCTATGGAAGGAGCAGGTGGCAGGCGGATAAAAGGGCTTCCACGGCGGGGCACGAGACGATGACGGCCATCGCGAACGTGGCGCGGCCGCCATAAAACGATTTTTCTGCGCTCATCCATTTTGTTTTCGCTCTGAAAGTCGACGAATGTTTGCTCTCCTCTCATATCCTTGCGCTACCCCGCATTGCCTGCTTGATGCTAAAGCGTCGAAGTTACAACCCGCAAAACGGCATGCGTCATTTCGTAGTTTTCGCTCTCATTCCTCTCTGGACGTCTCTTTTTCGGACACTTGGGATCATTGGCGTTGTACGCTAGGTGGCTGACGGCCACCACTCACTCACTTTTGAATTTCCTTTGCCTTCCCGTGTGGAGCCTCCGGCGATTCATTGCACTCCCCTCATAAATGTCTG
Organism: Pulveroboletus ravenelii; assembly: GCA_038090235.1. Taxonomy (NCBI): domain Eukaryota; kingdom Fungi; phylum Basidiomycota; class Agaricomycetes; order Boletales; family Boletaceae; genus Pulveroboletus; species Pulveroboletus ravenelii. The sequence goes on from JBBPMH010000365.1 coordinate 2,672, forward strand.
GTACTTACATACTTACACAGGCTGAAGGCCTCGTAGATCCAAGTTACATGGTTTGCTCATCACATTACCAGCCTCGCATACATACTACCTTGTTGTGTGTTTCCTTCTCTCTATTGGGTAGATACGTTTATAATGTGCATGCTCTGTTGCAAGACGCGTCTGGTATCGACACCGCAGCGCCTGAACGCGTGCCCCATCGTGCATCATGCCTCGCGAAATCGTAACAGTCCAACTCGGACAATGCGGAAACCAGAGTGCGCCCCTACCCTGTTCTCAGTATGTCCAGGTGTCGTCTAACGCGACTACATCCACCTCCTATCCCGCCCGCGCCTGTCATGACCGTCGCTCCCGCAAAAAAAAATCAATGACGATGAAACAATGGTAATATGATCCAAGTGGGTGCCGTGTACTGGCAGCGACTCTGCGCCGAACACGGGATCAACCAAGAGGGCATCCTCGAAGAATGGGCGACGGAAGGCGGTGATCGCAAGGACGTGTTTTTCTACCAAGCAGACGACGAGCACTACATCCCGCGTGCCATTCTCGTCGATCTCGAGCCTCGGGTACGTTTGCGGTACTCCTCCCCTCCTTGCACTTTCGGGTGAAACGCGCAACGTCGACAGGTGATCAATAATATATTGAGCTCGCCATGGGCGAATTTGTACAACCCGGAGAACATATTCGTGTCAAAGGACGGTGGAGGAGCGGGAAATAACTGGGCGCATGGGTATGCGTCGGGGGAGAAATTGTACGAGGAGGTGATGGAGATGATTGACAGGGAGGCAGAAGGGAGCGATTCACTCGAGGTACGCACGCACACGCCCACGCACACATCGAATCGCGCCGGGCTGGCTCCCGTTCGTCATATCTGACCGTCTCACCTTGCAGGGATTTATGCTCATGCACTCCATCGCCGGCGGGACAGGCTCAGGCTTTGGCTCGTTCATACTCGAGCGGCTGAACGACAAGTTCCCGAAGAAGCTCATCCAGACATACTCCGTCTTCCCGAACGCACAAGAGGGCGACGTCGTCGTGCAGCCATACAACTCCCTGCTCACGCTCAAACGGCTGACGAACCACGCCGATTCGGTCGTCGTGCTCGACAATGGCGCGCTTTCGCGGATCGCGGCCGATAGGCTTCACGTACAGACGCCTACGTTTGATCAGACGAATCAGCTCGTGAGCGTCCCGTGCCCTGGTTTCGTCGGATGCGGCGTGCTGATGTTTCCGGCTGGCAGGTGTCGACGGTGGTCGCTGCGAGCACGCAGACGCTGCGTTATCCTGGATACATGAACAATGACCTCGTGGGCATCATCGCGTCCCTCATTCCTACACCCCGGTGCCACTTTTTGATGACGTCCTATACCCCGTTCACCAGCGACCAAATTGACAAGGCCGGTTTGCCCCCTTCATACAGTCTCCCCTTACTCACCGCGTATGGCCTTAGGCGAAACCAATCCGACGCACGACCGTCCTGGACGTGATGCGCCGTCTGTTACAGCCGAAAAACCGAATGGTATCCACGACGCCTAGCAAGACCGCCTGCTACATCTCCATCCTCAACATCATCCAGGGAGATGTCGACCCGACCGACGTGAGACGGTGACCGATCCTCGCCGTGTCCGTTCGAGTGGGCTGACACTGTTGCTCGCGGACAGGTACACCAATCGCTGCTCCGGATACGAGAACGACAGTTGGCCAACTTTATTCCGTGGGGGCCTGCGTCGATACAGGTGGCGTTGACGCGTCGGTCGCCGTATGTAACGACGAACCACCGAGTGAGCGGACTGATGCTAGCCAACCACACGAGTATCGCTTCCGTACGTCTCCCCTCCTTCTTGTCCGCCCAAACGGGGGGGCCTGGAGTGGAGATCACTGATCGCCGTCGTTGTAGCTGTTCAAGCGTATGTTGGATCAGTTTGACCGTCTCAGAAAGCGGAATGCGTTTTTGGAACAGTACAAGAAAGAAAAGATGTTTGAAAACTCTTTGGAAGAGTTTGACGATGCGAGGTGGGTGTGACGTGGGATCTTTAGAATGCGTTATCCTGACCTTTCCTAGAGCTACGGCAGAGGAACTGCTCAAAGAGTACAAAGCATGCGAAAGTGCAGATTATATCACATTTGTAGGTCTTTTGTTTCTGTGCAACCAATAGTCAATCATTCTGCTTACAGGGCGCACACGAAGAAGGATCATGAAGATGTATTCCATGTCCATAGCATTCTAGCTGTACTCTTTGCTTCGTGTACTTTACTCTAGAATGTTTGGACATCACACTTGCAATTGAAAGAAGTACATTGAGGGTAAGATCTAGAAATGACAAAGAACACGAGTAATGTGATAGCAATCCACGACGGTCTATCTGTCGATATTAAGGGATGAAAGAGGGGCCAAATTACGACTTCTTTGGCCCCTCCAGCTTCTTGCCAATGTCAGAACCTGAAGTGTATATCAATTTGGTCATACTAGATGATGCAAAGCACAATGACATACCACGAAGCTTGACTCCCAAAACCCTCTCCATCTTGGCAAGAATTTGGGGACTGGGAATAGCCTTGCCAGACTCGTAATCCTGGATGACGGACGGCTTCTCATTGGTCTTTTGAGCGAGATCCTTCTGTGTCAGCTGCTTCTCCATGCGCGCGGTCTGGATAACCTATAAGGTATCAGCAATCTCCGAATATATATATACGAGAAAACCTCACCCTGCCGACAGAGGCCTCGACCTTGGCTGGTGGGGCGACCTCGTTCTCGCGATCCAGTTTCGCTATCTTCTGGTGGTCAGGGCCTGGGGGAGGAGCACAATCAGTAAAAGGTGAGCAACCAGATGGGGCTATACACACCGACACGAGCCTTGTTGCCGCCAGCAGTAACCTTTTTATCTGTCGCAACGACAGCCCCGGTTCGCCGTGCCTACAACAAAGGAGGTGAACGACCCCAGAGAGCATCCCGAGCCCAACTTACGGCTGTAGAGAGAGGATGAGTAAGACGTCGAAAAGAAAAGCGCCATGAGACTCGCCATTCAGTTCAGCGGTATTGCGCGCGACTTTGGGGGCTTTGGCCCTGGAGCCAATAACGGTCTTGCTGTCCCAGCCGACGTTGCCGCTCATCGTGGAAGTGGTGTGTGGTGGTGGGTCGAGGTTGAAGTTGGAGTTGAAGTTGTGACGGGGCTGTGAGTACTTACATACACCCTGACTCGCGTGGAAAATTCGAGCACAAAATGACCGGAGCCTGAGCGAGTACTGGCGAACACGACCGAGCCGGGCGACGAGCAGCCCGCACACCCACTCTATCTCGTTCCCCACTGACAAAATGCCCAACACATCCCTCGTGCATGTCGTCTGCTTCGCCGTCGGTGCAGTCGTCGGGGGCGGCGTCGCGACTGTCGTGTCCGCCCGCAAGCCCAAACCTACCCCGGGCCCACCAGCCGTGATCGCCCTCAACCAAAAGGGCGACGCAACCCTATCCATATCCACCGCAGTGGCCGCCCCGACACCGACCACGTCGACGGTCCTCAAGTATGGGCACCCAGGTGGGTGTCTCTCGCCCACGTCCGAGGAGAAAGAAGCGCACGCGTGATTGACCGGTCGTGATCGTGCAGGACCGGTCCCAGATCTCCTCGTGCGCAAGGCGTACACAGCGGCGTACGATAGACGACTGCGTCATCCCGCCTGGGTAAGTTCACCCCCGCATGTCCTGCCCACCAGCCCTGCCATGTCTGGGTCTCTACTAGACAGCCGAACACCTTACCCTCGCCTCGCTGGGTAAATCTGCCATCGCGCCGGCCTCGGAGGACGAAGTCGGCGACCGGTCGAGGTCGACCTTTACCGAAGACGACTCGTTGCCGTTCGCGTTCCGTGCGAAGCTCCAGGATTACTTTAAGAGCGGATATGACCGGGGACACATGTATGTCCGTTTGGGCGCATTCGTGAACGGAAATGATATGACCACGGATAGGGTACCTGCTGCCGACGCAAAAGCCTCTCAAGAAGCCATGGACGAGACGTTCTTGCTGTCCAACATCGCACCGCAGGTCGGTGTAGGGTTTAACCGCCACTGTACGCTCCACGCGCCTTGTCTGCCCCAAGTCTCTCGAGGTTGACTCCCTTCCCTATGACAGACTGGGCCTATGTCGAAGACTGGTGTAGAAGGCTCACGAAATCATTTTCCGACGTCTACGTCTTCACCATCCCACTCTACCTTCCTCACAAGGACCCAGACGGGAAATGGCGTGTCGTACGTGTCCTATTCGCCCGTCCCCTCCCTCCGCCCTCATTCGATCCAAGAACTACGAGGTCATCGGCTCACCGCCCAACATCGGCGTACCGACCCACTTTGCAAAGGTCGTCCTCGCCTCCCGACCATCCTCGCCCTCGACGCCCGACGTCCCCGAAATATCCACTGGCGCATTCATCCTTCCAAACGCGATTATCCCCGACGAAGCACCGCTCGAGCGTTTTGTCACGCCAGGTACGAACCTCCCAGTCAGTCCGCGCTCGCTTCCGTCACCGTGTTTCGTCTGTCTTCCTTCCGCGCCTTCCTTTGCTTTTTTGAAATACTACTATGCGCGTGTTCGCTTACCGGCTTAACCGTCTACGCACTAGTGGACATCGTCGAACGTGCCGCCGGTCTGACCCTCTTCTCCGACGACCTCAAGCACGCGTCCAAACACATTTGCAAGACGACCAAGTGTGAGGTGATCGTACGCCGATTTGACGATGCGCAGAAACGGCCAGAGATGCGACGGTCGATGTCTGCGCCCGCGGGGCCCCGTTGAGAAGGTTCTTTTTCCGTTTGACGTCTTCGCTTCCCATCTGACGTTTGGGTTATGGACTACTGCAGGACGGCGGTACTTTACTCTGTTAGCAATGCTTGACTGATCGTATCCGGGGTCGGCTCGGTTAGCGTCGCCTCACAAGGGGTTACTAACAGATCATCAGGTCGCGTTTGCTCAAGGAAAAAAAAGGGACAGGGTAGCGACGATAGGGATGCGTCAAGCAACACAATATATATATATATATCAAACCAGACCTTCTCATACATAAATATAAATTCGTGCGACGAGATGTGAAAAGGGGGACGCCATACAGTAAGGATGTGATCAAACGGGATATCGTCGAGTGATGGCAATTGCAAAAAAAAAAGCCCATATTGCAGATAGTGAGATGCACAGGGGAAAAAGGGAAACGAAGATCATGCAGGGTTGAAAGGTTAACAAACGCCGAGGTCAATTTTACGTATGCATCGGACCAGGAAGATACGTGAGGAAGCGAGAACATGCGTTGGAGCACGCCCATGGGATCAAGTGAAGAGCAGCAAGAGGTGTGAGCATAACACCGTTTGAAATGAGATGCAAGGGATCATGCATATCAGACATATATACGTCTCGAAGAAATGCCTACTTGCCTACAGAACGGGGTTCAGGGGATGAAAAAGTGTACATGTCTATATCTCCAGAGGTTCGTGCGTGCGTGCCTCGAGACCGCTTCCACGCGCCTGCGCATCGGTATTACTGTTTGTCGCCCTTCGTGCGAAGCCACCTATCCCAGGGCCGCGTGGCTGCCTCATGACACCGCTGCCAGTACCTTCATTCAGAGTTCCATTGATCGAGCCCATCACGCTGGAGGGCAGGCTTGGCACCGGAGGAACGGAGCTTCCAAAGCTACTGCTGAATAAAGATCCAAAGCCTCCTGGCGACCGGCGAGATGGAGAAGCGATGGTGGCATAACCCTCTCGAATGTTCCCGTTGGATGCACGCGTGGTGAGGCGAGGCGCTTGCGTATGCAAGGTCTTCATGTCAGGCATTGATTTTTTCATACGCAGCGTGTTCGCGAGCTGGCCAGGCTGGGAAGAGGAAGCGGAGAGATATGCGGAAGGAGCACGCGACAAAGTGGGAGGCTGGGTTCTCTGCAATATAAATGCCATAAGTCAGACTTCCGAGACGTAAACGATAAGCGAGCACAAACTTGCCCTGTTAGGATCAATGCGAGTTACGACAGCATATCTATCTTCGCCTTCGCCAACTGAGTAATGGTACACGCCGAGTTTCTGTGCGATCAAGTGGACTACCCTCCTTTGCTTGGGGGAAAGTGTCCGTGAGAACGCGAGTTCGTCCCTCATGCGATCGTCCTTGAAAAGGAGGATCCTAGAGTAGATCTCGAGAGTCGAAGGGTCATTCAAGTCCAGTTCGTTAGACGGGGATGCCTTTTCCGACGGGTTTGGCGTTGCCGGTGCCACAGGCGGAGAAGTCGGCGGGTTGAAGCCTTGCGAGATCGGAAGCGGCGGTACCAACGGCGGAGAATACTGAGACTGTTGATAAGCTGCTCCCGTCGAGAAAGAACGCTGCGGGGTAAAGATTGGGGCAGCGATGGGCCCAAAATCATCAAAAGACTGTTGAACTGCAGCCACGGCCGCCACAGCCGCAGCCTGCTGTTCTTTTTCCAGCTGCATTGAGCGCATCCGGCGGATTGCCTTTTCTCTCTCGATGCGTTCCTTTTCACCTGCCTGCAAGACTTTTTTGTATTCCACGCGGAGTTTGCGACCCTGAACATCGAAGCCGTTCAAGGCCGCGACGACCGCATCTGCATCTACAGCCTGGCGGAAGTTGGCAAAGGCCAGACCGCGAAAAGAGCCCTGTTGATCGAGATGGTAGTTGAAGGCATATGGCGTAGGAATTGAGAGGGATGCCTAGGAAAGGCGGTTGATCAGCCCATCAAGCGCCGGTTACTGGGGATGGACTCACGATGATATCAAGGAGGGTTTCGCGTTTGACGTTGAAAGGTATGTTCTTAATGACAATAGCCGTGGGTATAATCTCGTCATCGGCACTCTGGCCAGGTGTGGAAGGAGCTACGAGGTGACCCATGGGGGGGGACCCGCCAGAGGACGAGAAGTCAGAATTGTTATTGGGCGAGAGAGAACGGTTCTCGGGGACAGTAACGGTGTTGTCGAGCCATTGCTGGGGAATAAAAAGTGGGATGAGATGAGAGGGTGAGAGTTGATGCGAGATAGACGCACGGTGGGAAGACCGCCACGGAGAGGCTTCATCTTGAGTGGAGAAGGGTTCATGTTGAGAGGGTTATATTGAGACGGGGGTGCGATCGGGGGTGCGGTGAACTGGTACTGCTGTCTGCCGCTGCCTGGGGCTGAGCCATCATAATCGTAAGTGTCATTGAGACGCTGCTGGGATTGGGCGTTAAAAATGTCAGGTGTCGGGGCGCTCGTCATGATGGGAAGCTTGTAAGTTGTATACCGCAGAAAGCCTTTAGAACCACTCGTGAACAAGAAGAAAGAGAAAGAGAGAGAAAATCCAAGGGTAGGAAGGAGAAAGCGTACAAGGTGTGGATGAATTGGGACGGGTCTTGACTTGAAGAAACGAATACAAACCAGAGCCCCACGCCACCATCTCCCAAAACCTTTTTTTTTTTTTTTTTTTTTTTTCCTTACATACTTTTTCTCTTGGTTACTACTATCTAGTCCCTCGCTCAGGGTGGCCTACAGTAGTGTGAGCGGCGGTGATTGCGATCCAGAAAGTCTTGGATGAGGGTCGCCTCCTGAGCTCAAACCGATCGCAGATCCTCTTGCAAATAGCATCAGCGACAAGGATCAGCGGCGGGCCTCGTCCAAAACAATGTTCTCGGTGGTATCAGATCAATCACAGGGGCAGGGAGGTCCCCAGTTGCACGCCTGTCCAAGTACAGCTCAGATCGACAGAACGAACACCTCATGACAAGAAGAGAATCTGAGAAGCAAACCGCGGGTGTGCTGTAGCGCGATGTCGAGCTGAACAGGGTGGTTGAATACAGTAACAAGTGTCAGCAATACATGATAACAAAAACACCCCTTCACGACCACCTAGCCGCTATCCAGCTCAGGGAATCGAAAGATCACAAAGCTTCCCAGCAGCAACAAGAAAGAGAGAAAGAAAAAACGAGGATACCAGATCCCAACCCTGTCATTGATTACACGCCCATTGCCACCGGCTTCGGCAGCGCTAGAACACTATCCACGTCGACCACAAAGTTGAACGATGCAGAGTCATCCCATGGCCCGCGCACTCTCCTGGTTGGACTGTGTGTAGGGGATGAAGTGGGCGTCGAGTTTCCAATGCTACCTGGCCGGCAAATAGCAGCTAGCTCGAGAGAGAGGGGTGGCAGGTCGGGGAAGATGAGCTCATCGGGACTTGCCTGCCGCGCCCGTGGCGCTGGAGCGGGACCCCATGGCAGGGATGCCTCGGGCTGGAAGACGGGACGGGGGACGGACGGAAGGGCGTGTTTGGGTTGGGAACGGGGAGGAAGAGGACCCTGGAAGAGACGGAGGGAAGAGGGAGGTCCGCGACGAGGCATTGTGAATACGACCAAGCAGAAAACGAGAGTGATGACGGTGCTGCTCGAATGTTCGTTGGGATGAAGATGGAGGCAAGTTGTGAGCGCGCACCTCGCTTTTATCACGACAGGAAAACAAGAAACAGAAATGTGGAATCAATCCAATCCAACCGACAATGAAAGAAAGTTTTGAGTGGAAATGAACGGAGCCCGAGGGCAGGAATGAGGTGGACCACAATAGCGGTAGCGACAAGTCACTGCTCTCATTTCGGGCAGTGCCATCAAGATGCCATCAAGGCGCCAGCCCCCATCGCGTCTCTTGACATGCTGGCAACCGCAAAATCAGCTCATTTCCAACCGCAGGAGGGACACCGCGATCGAGACGCAAACGGGATACATTGGAAAACAGTACAGATCTACGGAACCACTGCAAGCCTTCAAAAGTAAGTAGCGACCACAGAAACAACTTCACGAGGAGCTGTCGAGGGAACGATAGTGCTTCATGAGCTGAGTTTTGTATGCTGGCGACCAAGTCCCTAAGCTCGTAAAAGGAGACACGACAACTGTGCACTCACCTTCCGGGTCATTCCAAAGTCCAGCAGCATCAGCGTTCAAAGGAGAAGCATTGTTTGGTTCTTAAGCCACGCGGTCAAGTCTTGACGGATGCATCCGAATAATAGGCCACTTACCTCCCAGCAACGACTGCAAAGATAAAAGGACGGTTTGTACACTGTAAACGGCGGACCATTCATTCTAGTTCCTGATTTAGCACAAAGATGACAGGACGGGAAAAGAAGCATGCCTGCAGAATGTCTAGGCAGATAGCACCACTCTGAATGTCTACGTTCGGGTGGTAACATGGCGTGTCGAATTTAATGGTGGGAGCGGTGTAGGGATAGTTGCTCGGGAATGAGACCGAGATGCGGAACGTCAATCCAGTGTAGATCTTCGCCACAGGTCAGTAGTGTGCCCAAGGAGCCGTGGCAAAGACGAACTGTTCCAGCAGCACCTTCTATTGTTCCAGCCCATTCAAATAGATTGGAGTCGGTCTTGGGAAATGCAGACTATCAAAGACTTAGTAGTGCAAACCTGGTATAAGACGGACGCAGCACGAACAATGCCGGTAGAAGAAGACATCTGTCCGATGGCAGTGAGAATCGAGGAGAGCAGGTCGGAGTGAACAACGCACCATGAGCGACATCAGCTCACTACTCAGTCTGGGAATCGCTCGTTAATCATCGTGTGCACATGCGCGAGCTAATAGCACGAGTCTTACCGTTTCGTCACACTGCCTGGACCATCGACAGTTAAACCGGGGGCGGCTGACTTTTGGGAAGCGCGTGAAGGAGCGAGCGAGGAGGTGATCTGGTCCATGAGGTCGTGAGTTCGGCGTCCACAGCACAGGCAGAGAGGCCACAACTTGGAGACGCGCTCATCACGTGAGCAATACATTGGCTACCACAGAATCATACAAATGACCTCGTAGCGTCACACGTCGTTCATTGTTATTATCACCACAGAACAGGCCAACGCGCAAGCTGCCCAAAATTCGACCCGTTGTTGCTGACATACTCGAAACTCGTAGATGTCCAGGAACAACAAACCTGTCCTCCAGCAACAACAAACGATCGAATCAGCCGCATGCTGTTCGCTCTGAGAAACCCTTCACCTTTGCCTTTGAGTCCTCGACCGGGCCAACAAAAATTGTATTGCAACGTCTGATGAGCCCCTGCAGACCAACTCGAGGAAAAACGAACATCTATTTTTCCAGTAGCAGTTCACTAAAACCACATATTAAGCACGTCACATCGGAACCACTCTCACTGGTTGGGGGGGCAACATGAACGAGCTCATGCGGTGGGGCATCCTTATGGCCCCTTGTGCGCTAAGAGGGCTTGGTAGCGGTGGCATCCGACACACCAGGTAGAGGCGCACCGTCCCATGGGGACGATGAGAAGATGCTGGGAACGGCGGCTACAACAGCGTCAACTCGGTTCAAAGAGAGGCGGAGATAATCATTGCCTTGCGAGGTTGAAGGTGACTCACCTGGCTGATGTTGCTTATCTGGTTGACCTTCCTCATGAATAGATGTCTAATATACGACTGAGATCATGCACAACTACCTTTCGGTCTTCTCCCCCACTCGTCAGGTAGCCATTATCTGGTGAAATGACAGCCGACCTAACAATCTTATCGTCCTCGATGACAGAGTCAGTCTGGGAGAGTGTCAGCGTGTCCAGGAAGGTAGTCTCCATTACTAGCCAGGGCAATAGAAGAGACGTGGCGAAGAGACTGGGATTCCACGAGCTGGGTCCCTGCAGAGACACTGGAGCTGATTTTCCCGTTACTTAGTGTAGTAAAGACTGGCAGGCTGTCCGTGGACCATGCAAGTGGAATTGGCGGCGGTGGCGATTGCTCGCCATTTGGCGAGAACTTGATTCCGCAACTAACAACGTTGTGTTGAAACAAGCCAACGAGCCCCCCCCCGTTGCGAACTCAGTCGAACTGGGAGAGACGTCGGCTGCACGCGCCCTGGTGCCACACGCGATCCATTTCCTGGTTTGCAATCTTATTACTGATTGCTTGCTGACCTCTCAACCGTCTCCGAGTCGCCATCGTCAAACTGCGTCGTTGTCCCAGCCTAAAAGGTGCTTTCCGTCGGGGTGGAATGCGGCTGGCTGCACCCAATCAGGGCTACCGAAAGTCAACCAGAATTATTCGGTCTGGTTGTTGGCTTCGAGGAGTGAAAGAACGAGGTAGGCATTTTGGTTTACTCGTGGGGCGCAGAATCGTTTCCTTGTTCGTTATATGAGCCCCTTCGTGTCTTGGGCACTCACTCACCCGGATCGCAGTTAGGTGGCTTCGCTGCAATGGTTGGACAAGCAATCAGTATTAATGAAAGCTCTCCTCATTGCTAAACCGCAGTCCTACCCTTGTAGCCGCGGGACTCGGTTCGTGACAAGCGTATAACCCACATTAGACTCGCTTGCCATACTGCGCACAAAACATGTGTGCATTTCGGGGCGCTTTCAAACAGAGAGCAATCATCTCCCAGAAGAACGTTCTCCGCAAGACGGGAGACAGCTGTATGGCAGTCCACCCGCACTATTCTACTCGAACAAGTTGGCGTGCAACTCGCGTTTGCATTTACAGCCATTAGACATGCGGACGCCACATACGTGTCATTGTGACTCGAATGGTTGTGCTGACGCACATGCTTCGTTGACGCTAGCGATGCCTTCAACCACCCAACGACAAGCTCCCCGTGCCATTGCCGGTAGACTGTATCATAGGTATCCGCATAGGGGCCACAGAAGCACCAGGAATTACTCTCGAGTACTCACATCAAGCTTTAGATTCGACCGATGCAGGACAGGGACTAGTCTGACCCAGCGCACGTCGTGCTCTTGCACTTTTTGGCCCCAAGTCAGTCTTGGTCTGCTGCGTTTTCGACATTCTGACGAACAGGAATGACCGACAATGCAATTTGCGAACTCTCGTGGTTCCTCGTCGACATGTCGAAGCATAGTAAGCAACCTGTAGTCAGTACACTCTACTGATGCTGACGACACTCCCTCCAATCACTCATGCATGTCCTTTTTCTTGCACCACAGGAGCTTCCTACGTCCTGCAAGCAGCAAAGGTTCCTGTGTAGGCCAGCTCGATCAAATCATCCCACGGTGCCCACTATGTTCGACGGTGATGACTCTCATTCATGCATTGGATTGACCGCCCCTCTACGTATGACGCACGGTTTGCGACGGGCTTCTCTTCAATACACTCCCTCCAAAAAATGTTGAGCAAGCTCAGTGACGAGGGAAGTGATGTCGGTCAGGTCGAGTTTTCCTTTGGCGAGGACGAAGGAAAGAGCGTGTCGCTAGTCGGCTCCCGCACCGAACAGACCCGCTGCGCAGTCCCCTGATCTTCTGCGCATGGTGGCGAAGTCGAGATCCCGACCCGGAGGCTATGCTCAGAAGCATTTGATCTACAACTGCAGACATGCACCACTTACCTGAGTACTGCGTACGCTTACTGCACACAGATCCGTGAGTGGACACTCCCCGGGGATAAGCAAAACATGTGTCCCTTCCTCCGCTCCGTCTGAACAGCTAGCCCGACTGCTGGCTCGCCATGTGACAAGGATAGATAGATTACCTATACCCGCCATAGCGGCAACATTTCACTGATGCCCGTCATGAGTGATAAGGGTTTGGTCGGATCGCAGGGTAATGTCGACTTGGATAGACTCTGGGTATGTTTTCGGACGGTGTTAGTCATGGTTAGCTAAGGGTCAGCTGTTTTGGCTTCTCTTGGCCCTGACATTTGTACACACGGCCGTCTCTGGATGCGCAGTTTTGTCGATTACCCGTCTTATTCACGCGTCTAACTATAACCTCTCGTTCGTCGGCACTATGGCCTCCCATTTCGCCCCGACACCCGCAGAGCTCGCTCTCGTCAACCAGATCTTTACCCAAGCAGACCCTCAAAAGCTTGGCATCCTTACTGGCGACGTCGCAGTCAGGATATTTGGCGGTGCAAAGCTCGCGCCATCTGTACTCGGCGAGATATGGAACATTGCAGACGAAGACAACAACGGTTTTCTCACCAGGAAAGGTGTCGCCATCGCCATCCGTCTCATGGGTTGGGCTCAGAAGGGCGAGAAAGTCTCGCAAGCGCTGTTCAGCAAATGTACGGTTGCGCTCGTGTCTTTGCTGCGTGTCCTGACGTTTGTGCGACAGCGGGTCCGCTCGCTACCATCGAGGGCGTTCGTGCACCTTTGATCCCACAAGGCACAGGCATGTCGATACCGAAGTCTCCTCCGCCGGGTTCACCTGTCCTCAAACCGCAAGACAAGGCCAGGTTTGCGAGGCTCTTCCATAGTTCTGGACCAGTAAATGGTCTATTGAGCGGTATGCCTGGGTTTTCTCGTTCAGATTCGGGCGGGTTCAAGCTTTGCAACAGGTGACAAAGCCCGCGACCTCTTTGTCAAGTCCAAGATTTCTGTCGACAAGTTGTCTCAGATATGGTCTGTATTTCTGAGGTCTTGGCCGTTGCATGGTTTTCGGACTTCTCTTTCAGGTCTTTGGCAGACACGCAAGAGCGCGGCTCGCTCGACTTGACCGACTTCACAATAGCAATGTACTTAATCCAAGTCACGATGTCCGGCCAGTTATCCTTCATACCCACATCGCTTCCTCCAGGATTGTATGAGCAAGCAGGTGGAGCCGCTGTGGTCGCACACACGACTGGTAGTAGCGGGCATCCCGTGAGCCCAGTTAAATCATTATCGTTTCCCGCGGCCGTCCAGCAGCAACCTGTGCAGGCGAACTTCACAGGTCAACCGAGTTTGGCACCCACACTTCTTTCCCGCCGAGCTGCGCCGGCCGCCCAAGTACCTACCGTCCCGCCTTTCCCCGGCATAGGTTCTCAAGCTGCAGGGTTCTGGGATGTTACCCCCGCTGAGAAAGCTACTGCAGACCGTTTGTTTGATAACCTGGACTCGCAAAAACGGGGATATATTGAAGGCGATGTTGCAGTTCCCTTCATGTTGCAGTCCAAGTTGCCAGAGGACGTCCTCGCTCAAATTTGGTGCGTCTATTCTTTTGTGACCCTTCGGGCACGTCCTGATTCATCCAAAAGGGATCTTGCCGACATCAACAACGATGGACGTCTGACGCGGGATGGGTTTGCGGTAGCGATGCATCTCATTCAGGACAAACTATCAGGCAAGGAGATCCCAGCTACACTTCCGCCAACTCTCGTACCTCCCTCTATGCGATCGAACGGCCCAACTCCGTCATTTGCCGCGGCGCTTCCGCCCCGGCCAACCGAAACGGTGCACGATCTCTTGTGGGACGATTCTCCCCCGACATCGACAGTTACCGCCCAACCGCAGCATAATGTCCTTCAACCTCATGCAACTGGGACCGCGCTTCCGACAGTCTTTCCACCTTTAGCAACTCGTGCACCTCAAGCTCCGGATGATCCCTTTACTCCAGCGGCTCGTAATTGTATGCTGTATTTCCTCTTTTCTCCGGGCCACTCATCCATACTTTCTGTGTTCAGCTTCAGCGTTCCACAAGGATCTTCTCGGGGATGATGACGAAACACACGCCCCGCCGTCCTTGGCCGAGCGATCTGCGGAGATCGGAAACCTCCAGAACCAGGTCACTTCCACGAATAAGTCACTGCAGAACGCCAAGGCCGAGCGAGAAGCCTTGGAGACCAAACTTGCCAGTCAAGCGGCTCAACTGTCTGCTTTGGAGATACAGCTTGCCTCTGCCAAGGCTTCGTTCGGTACAGAGACAGCATTGCTGAACACGCTCAAGGAGCGCGACGTTAACCAGAGGGCGGAGATCCAGAAAGTGAGAGAAGAACTGATTAGGAGCGAGAGCGACCTCAGTGCGATTCGTGTAGAGAAAGTGGAGATTGAAGGATCATTCCTGCGGGATAAGGAAGAAGTTCGTGAGCTTAATCGTCGCATGGCTGAGGTGACTACGCAGATCGCTGCTACCAAGCAAGAGGTCGAGAAAGCCAAAAAGGATGCCAAGCAACAAAAAGGTCTGCTTGCGATTGCACGCAAACAGCTGGCGACGAAAGAGTCTGAGAAGACCAAGGCTGACGAGGAGCTCGATGAAGCACAAGAGGATCTTACCAATGTAGTCAAGGAACGAAAGGAGGTCGAAGCTGAAGTCGAACCCGGTAATACATTGACCTCATCACAGTCACTCTCGGATGCCGAGAGGGCCAATTCCTCCGCCGACTTATTATTTGCCGCTGCGCACCCGTTGCCAGCTACTCCCGACCCTCCCGGTAGTGGCCCCTTGAGCCCTAGCAGCGGCAAGAGTAACAACCCGTTCGAGAGATGGGCAGTATCCTCTGGGGCATCGACCCCTCGGCCTCAATCGCCCTTCTCAACTGGATCCATACCACCTCCCCCTGGTTTGTCTCCGCCTAGTACCACGGTCACGGCACTCGATGATCCGTTTGGGGTCTCCCAAGCCTTTGAATTCATGCCCCCGCCATCCTCTGAAGTTGCTCCAGGCAATGATGCGGCGGGTGTGAGCACAAACGCACCGAAAGTCAACACGACGCTTGGAGAGTTTGCAGAAGTTGTTTCATCGCCCGCGGACGAATTGTTTAGCACTCCTCCGAACAGTATTACGCCTATGAACCATGGCGGCGACGCAACACCCCAGGTTCCTTCGTTGGACTCGGCTGCCGTTCACTTCCCAGCCCTGGATGACATTCCATCTGGTAAAGGTGATGGTAAAGAGAACGAGACGGACTTGTCTACGGATCTACGCGAGTTGGATGTCAATGAAACGGACAGTGACACAGATAGCGATGAGGAAGAAAAGCATGGGAGGACTTCGCAGGACCAGGAGAGTCATCCTCCTGCCGTATCTGAGACCAAAAACGAATCTGCGTTGCCCCCTGCCCCTGCTTCCTTTGAGGATGTCTTTGGTGCTGTCAATGATTCATCAGGAGCGGCTGCAGCTCCTATGCCGGAGGCTACACCGCCCACGGATAATGTTTCACCGGCGCAAGATGGCTCCGCCGCATTTGATGCATTCGGCGTGCCGCTGGCGAAGCCTACTGGTTCACCTGAAGACATGCATGATTCAGGGTTTACCTTTATCAACACGCCTGTGGTAAGCAAAGACAGCAGCGGCCTGAGCAGTTTTGATGAAGCATTCGGCAAGGGCTCGTCGAACGGTCCTGCGCTGACGACCTCGAGCTTCTCGTTTGACTCTGCGTTTGAGGACAACTTTGATTTTGGCGCTCCCTCAGGGCCAGGGACCGGGTTTCCATCTGCGATCTCATCGGATGCTCCCCCGGCGAATGGGGGCACTACGACCGCGCCAAATGTGGGGCCAACTGCACATGACGTGCAAGAGGTCTTCTCAGCTTCGAATAGTGGCCCACCGGCTCCTGTAAAAGCAGATGCGGTGCAGGCGCCTACCTCGTTTGAGGACGCATTCTCGAACCCCTGGCCCAAGATGGGTGCTCCTCAACCTGCGAAGACGGCGCAGTCTGGTCCAGGTAGCATCTCGTTTGAAGAAGCATTCGGGGGGCTTGATTCGTCTCAGGCTCTTAAGCTTGATGACCCCCACACGTCGCGAGGTTCGAATCCCTATACGAATCCGGTGTTTCCGCCCCACATCGACACGGAGAAGCGGTATTCCATCTCACCCCCGACGTCTTCACGAGGACCCACTTCTCCCCGCGTTGTGTCGATACGGTCTGGTTCCCCCCAGCCACGTGCGATGTCGCCACCACCTCGGGTCGCATCTCCGAAGACGCAACGGCCGTCGACCGCTTCATCAGCCAAAGAGGTTGCGCACGAGAAGCCCGCGCCACCACCACGTCACTCCAAACTGAGCGTGAGTTCTTCTAATGGACGTAATGGCTGTGGAAGCTGGTTGCTGATCGGTTAATTCAGATTCGCCTGTTTGGCAGAAAAAAGAAGCCGGACTCGATGCCACCCGTGCCCGGGTCGCAGGCAGGACAACACCCCGTGCAGATGGAAGAACCGGGTGCAGTCACAACGGCAGCGGACGATGATGTCGCGCCCGTCAGACAACTTACCGCGATGGGGTTCGGTCGGGAGCAAGCAGTTGCGGCACTCGAAGCATACGATTATGACGTACAAAGAGCGTTGAACAACCTGTTGGGCGCGCAATGAGAGGTTGGTTACGTTGCATCATGATATTCTATCAGCTATCCCGTACTGTATCATTCTCTTTTGTTTGTTTTTCCGACAGTTATGCTCTCCTTCAAGTCGTCGATGGAAATCCTTTGATCTTTCTGGAATACATGCTCACACATACACACTCGTTTTTACAAACTCCCCTTGTTGAAATTTCCTCGAATGGATTCCTCGGTCTTTTACCCAACGTGTCTTGTAGGATGAGTAGAGCCGTTGCTTTATATGTGCAGGGTCGAACTCGACCCTTTCCCCCCCACCTATGGATTCTCACGTGGATTCGAAGCTGCAGCGCCTCCTTGTCGTGAGTCTTGTTCTGACGGCGGGCGACAGACAAGGCTGGCTGGATGGGGTACGCGGTGCTGCGCAGTTCCAAGACTGAAACGGTCGAAAACGGCTTGGCCGTGCAAGGGGGATGAAATTGCCAAGAGGCGTTTATTATGGGTGACTAGCCGAGACGTGCCTTGCACTCGCACCCTGAACGCAGCGCTCCCCGAGTCGGCTATTTAACCACCCAACCTTCAGCCTCTCCTTCCCTACTCACCCTCATCCCATGCCCGCCTTCGATATCATCGTCGTGGGCTCGGGTGGAGGTCCCGACGAAACCAACCTGTCCGGGTATGTAGCCCCCATCCATGCCACATCTTTCCCCCCCTCACGTCGTCCCGTTTGTGCGCGCGCAGATATTTGGTCAAACCGTGCAACGCCTCTTGGAACGACGGCATCGTCGCAGTCGAAGCAGGTGTGCTCATTTCTGCTGAATAACACGCGTCGTTGCTGATCATGGCAAGGGTCCGGGCACGGCGCGCTCAAGCACATCCTGACGGGGAACCCGGATATTTTTGGCGAGCGTCCTATAGACGGGGACCCCTCGAAAAAGATAACGCCCTTTACTGTATACTCCAACGTCAAGTAAGTGCCGTCGCCCACCTCGAAAAAAAATATCGAACGACACTGTCGACATCAGATGCTTCCTCCTCACGCACGCACATTTGGACCACATCAGCTCTTTGGTCATGGCTGCCGGCACGATCGGAGGCGCTAGTAAACGGATATATGGTTCTCCGCAGACGCTCAAAGATCTAGAGACCGTCTTTTCCGATCGTGTCTGGCCCAGATTAGCTACCTATGACGAGTCGAATCCGCTCTACCGGCTGGTCTACCACGCGTACGTCCTGCCCGCCCAATCTCCGATGTCGGAGCTAACCTTTTTTTATAATTGTAATACCCCCTCCGCCCGGATCCGACGGCGCTGTTTAGACTCCACGCCGATGGTAAATACAAGACGATATTCCCCGACATCGCGGTACGCACCATGACGATCAGTCACGGCAAGAACGACTTGGGGCTGTACGAGGGCTCGTGCTTCTTCATCCGACACATACCTAGCAAGCACGAATTTGTCTTCTTTGGCGACGTCGAGCCTGACAGTATCGCTGTCGAACCGAAGAATAGCATGGTCTGGCGGGCGGCGGCGCCAAAGATCCCGCACGACCTCTCGGCCGTGTTCATCGAGTGTTCCTATCCCGCTGGGCGACCGAATGAAGCTCTCTGGGGCCACCTCAGTCCAGAGCACGTCGTCCAGGAGATGATCTCACTCGCGACCGAGGTCGTTCTCGCCCGCAAATCTCCCCAAGGCAGCAAGGCGGGCCCATCGCGTCCCAGGAAAAAACAAAAAAAGGACCCACTCCCGCCCGAAGGGTTACACGGCGCACTCACCGGTCTGAGAGTATACATCATGCACTGCAAGGAGCACTTCACGACGGAGCGGCCGATAAGTCATGTCATTGGGGATCAGTGTCGGGAGATGCTCGCGCCACACAAGCTCGGTTTGGAGCTTCTGACGGCAGACCAGGGGATGAAGATCGGTATGTCCGTTCTTTTTTTAGCTACCCCAAAGCCCGGCAGTTTTGCTGACGTGTCGCGCCGTCCGAACAGTCATCTGAGACGGTTGTGTTTTACATATATTCTACGCGAGGAAGTCTGATGGATACCCGCTTTTTCATTGTATACCTAGTCACTGTAGCCTTACCATCTTTTTTGCTTTTCCCAGCCCTCTGCAGTTGTCTATTGTCGCTCGCCACCCTACTTTGTACTCTTTCGCTGTTCGTCGTAATTTTATGCGTAATAAAGTCAACAAGTTGCCGCCCGCTCGGCCACTTCTCCCATTCGCACACGTTGCAGCGATAAGACATGTATCTGCAGATTCACAACAGGGACCAAAGGATGGGAGTATACATATAACCATAGCATGGAACAAGTGCCAAAATGCATTTGATGAGCTGATCAGAGTTCCCGCCGGCGTCCTATAATGCGTACGTATACTTACGACACTGACAAAGAGAAGGGTCACTTGGGCGAAAAAGAGGAAGAAAGAATCGTATAAGACGTGCAAGCGGACATGCGTCGTAACGAAAAGGGAAAGAGAAAGCTATGAAGAGGCATAAAGCTTCACAGCGCCGTCCGCACCAGCGCTTGCCATGAACGGGAGCGAAGGGTGGAACTCGACGTCCAACACGCCTTCTCTCGCCTTCTCTCGGTGCGTCGTTATCTCCTGCGCACACGTCCGCGAACCGAGTAAATCCCAGAACCGTACCGAGCAATCGTGCGAACCGGAGACGAGCGAGAAACCAGCAGCGTCGATCGAGAGCGAGGTCACGCCGTCCAAGTGTGCGGGCATCGTGTGTGTACATTGTCCTGTCAGTGTCGTCAGAGGGAGAGAAGAGAAAGGATGAGAGGGCGCACCGGTGATGATATCAAAGAGACGGATGAACTTGTCCTCGTGAGCGGTAACGATGAAGGACATGGTCGGATGTGATACCAGTCGGTTCACTTGGGTCGCAGGCGTCCCGTCTGCAGAGGACGATTCAGCCCGTCAACGATCCACAAGGCACAGGGAAACACTGACCGTACGTCGTGTCCGTCGCCAGCCGCGAGACTTCTCTACCAGTCTCAATGTCAAATATCTTGACGACCGCGTTTTGATATGCCACAGCCACCTTCTTCAAGTCCGTCTTGATGGCTTCGACAGCTGTCGCGCCAGGGCCGTCTTTTTCATCTTCGCCGTCCGCGCTTTCTCGTTCCAAGCCAGGATAGCCCCATGATAACTGAAGTGATCCAGCCCCTGGCCCGCTTACCTCCCATACCTTCACAGCGCCCTCAGCGCCACAGCTGACGAGTGTGCTTTCATCCCGAACAAGGGCGAGATCCCATACAGCATCCGTGTGGCCGATAAGCTCCCCCCGAGAGGATGACTCATCGTATGGCGCATAGGTCGTGTGAGAGGGTGATGGAAGCGCCCATACTCGGATGCTCGAGTCCAGCGATGCACTGTACAACAATTGGCGTGTTGGGGAATGCACCAGACGGGTGATGGCAGCAGAATGGCCGCGAAGCGTCAGCTGAGGCTCACTCTCCGTCGTAACACGAGTACTATAAAGGTATGAGTGGCGACGAGTGAACGAGAACCCTCCCAACGTACGTAGAGGATGCCAGGCTGGCTACGTCCATACGCCATATCTTGACCGTACAATCATCACCGCCAGTGGCCAAGCACAGTTCAGTGGGGTGGAAGGCGAGTGCGCGGACCGCGTCAAGATGGCTTGAAAATCAAGGTTCAGCCAACAATTCCGCCAGAAACGGATCGAGAACGCACTTCCTCAGCGTCCGTTTAGCTTTCCAGAGTTTCGTGCTCTCGCCATCTGCTTCGTCCACGACGCCAACGGCCTCTGCTTCATCCTCTTCCTCGCCAACTTCATCAGGCTCTTCATCCTCACTTTCCCTCCACTGCTGGACGTGCTGCTCGTATGACGACCGTAGCTTCTCCTTCCATTCTCCCGCGTCGTCAGGACGGAAAATCATCGTCGTTTGCTTCGGAATCTCCCCCTCTGGGCGGGTCACGTGGGGTTGTCCATCTTGCTGTTGTTGTGAGGGTTGCGTCTGGGGCAGGGAAAGGGGTTGAGGTGGAGAAAGGTTACGTTGATATTGGTTTTCTTGTGGCTGCTGAGGTTGGGTCTGGACAGGAGCCTGCTGCTGTTGCTGGTACAACCCCGGCCCAGCAGTAGCAAGCTGGTTCGTCCGGTCGAGCGGGCCCGAGGACGCAGGGACAGCCCCGGAGCCAGACATGACACCGATAGCGCCGGGATTCGTCCCACCGCCGAGCATCGGGAACTCCTTCCCTGGTACACCACTCACGCCGACGCTGTTAACTCCGGGACCAGCCGAATCTGGGAGTTGCTTCCTAGGTCGTCCGTTATATATCGTATCAAAGGGAGAGGGTCCTTGGCTTTGCGCCATGCCTTGTCCTTGTCCCACACCACCCATACCTCCGGACATTCCACCACCGAGTCCGACCCCCCCAGTAGCACCAGGATTCATGACGTTGCCACCAAGACCCATACTCGGGTTCGGGTTGGAGAGGAGGGGGCGATTTGGAAGTGGGTTCATTGCTTGAGGTGAAGTCAGATATGATATTTCTTGGAGACACTGTTTGAGGTACTCCCGGCTCCTTGCACGCGATTTGGGGTCACGCCCGGTCGGGGCCTTGCTCAACGCAGCAACCGTGGATGGTGCAGAAGCAGGAGCAGAAGGAGCACCAGTAGGAACACGGGGAACGATGCCATTCGGTACCTTCTCGGATGGAAGAGGCGAATCTACCGGATGAGATGCCACACTATTACAATCCACGAGGAAAGAAACAGAAGACGACATACCATCACTTCGGGGTGAACTTGCACTGCTTCCATCCTTGTGACTCTGGGTGTCATCTTTTGCATTTTGCTGAACAGCAGCTAGCTTGGATGGGGGCGCTGTTGTTGGCAGAGGAGCAAGTTGTTTTGAACTGCATGTACACGAAGAGAACGAGAGGATCGAGATGTAAGCAAGGCTACGTGGCAGCGGAAGAGCAGCGGGGGCTCACCGTTCCATGCGAAGAGCATACTCGAGCATCTTGATGCGCCGCATAAGGTCCAGTTTGACGTTCTCGAATGAACGGCGCTCTCCCTCGAGAAGCGCAATGCGTGCCTACAAGGAGTGGGTGATGAGCGTGGTGCACGCGATAGCACGGGATGAGGGCATCTCAGATCCAGAAAGAAAGAAGAAGGGGGAAAAACGCGTGGCAGAGAGGCGGAAAGGAAGGTGAAGTTGGATCGAGGTAGAAATAGAGGGATGGGACACGGAAAGTGAAACGTAACGACACTGACCCTCATCTCGGCCCTCTCGATCTCCCACTCGTTTCTATCGCGTTCATACCGACGCCACTCTGTCTGCAAAAAGTGCAAGACACTCGACAAGGTGAAGTCCTGGCCGTTTTGGGGTGGAGGTGGGGGGATGCCCTGGCCCTGGCCCGGTTGGCCGAGTGGGTTCTGCTGTTGGGACGGCGGGCCCTGGTTTCCCTGCGGGTTGGGTTGCGGTGGAGGCACCTGAAGCGTGCCGAGCATGGGGATTTGGATTGTCTGTGGGTGGTGAATGTTGGGCGGGCCTTGTTGGTTTGGAGATGGTGCTGTGGTGTTATTTTGAGCGTGGTAAGCACCGTTGAGTTGATGGTGCACGTCGCGTTGTTGAGAAGCAGTGGTATTTTGCGGGTGCTGCTGGCGCTGCTGCGTCGTCTGTGCCGGGGACTTGAGGTTCAAGAGGAGTCGCGGTGTGGTGAGCATCGTTCGGGGCGGCGGGCGGAGCGCTTGTTCAATGTTTGCTGCCTACAAACAACTGACGCCGTCCACGACGACGGACTCTTCGTCGACGGGGTCAACGACGGCGACAAAGAAAGAGACGGGAGACCCCCCACGCTGCTCCCATTTCACAGAATCACACTGAAACTTTTTTCTGGTTGCGAGCACGGACACGTTTCATGCCATCAGCCGCGATACGACCATCAGTCGAGCAGGATACAAAAATTATTCCGTCTGCCCGCTCGACAGACCGTTTTCTTTCGCAGCCCATCCATGTCCAGCGCCCCATCTCGCCCTGCCTTTCGGTAGAGCCAGTACGCCATCTTCCCGCCCGGTCGCCACTTCTTTTTCACCTCCACAAACCCAATCACGGTCATGAGCAGATCAAGACGCTCAAACGACATGTAGCGCGAGTTCTCGACGCATGGCAATGGAAGCTGCTTGGCCGCTTGAGCCACACAGTCAGAGAGTAAATTAGTGACTTACGGCGAGAAACAACAAGCCTGATGGACGCAGGAACTGATGTGCCAAGATGAGCATGCGTCCTGTCAACACATGAGAACGGCTGGGCATGCAATCGGAAACGATTCACCCCTCTCTTTCGGCTCGGGCACAAAGTTCACGACCAGGCTAAGGCTGATGAGGTCCCATCTCTCGGTGTGCTCGTCCACGTCCATGATCAAAAAGTCGTGTTCAGCAATGGATGGATGTCTGCTTCGAAGGTCGATAGGTGTCGCCGTTATCCACGACGAACACGTCGCGTAGTTATCTGGTCTTAGTGCGCCGACCTCCAGTAAGCTAAAGCATACGCCAATGGCAAGGTGATCTGGCGCACTTGAAAGACGGCGTGCGCACCTTAGCGTCCCTTTGTCACCTCTCTTGGACAAGCCCATACTGACGAGCCACTGGACCAAGACCTTTTCGCTCCCCCCTCCCCGATCCGTACCCTGCCCAATGCTCGACATCCGTTGATACGCCCCCAACCCCCCCAGTTGTTCGATTTCCTGCTCCACGTCCTGCAGCTCCTTTGCATTGGACGTACTAAATGCATTCTTCTGAAGCTGCCTCTGTCTCTTGAGTAGAACATGAAAGCGCCTGATCAGCGTCCTCGTCGTGCGGGGGTTGCTACCACCATTTGCGGCCGGGTGTCTTTCCGTCAAAGTGATGGGTGTTTTCTTCTTGCGACTGTTGCGCATTGCATTGTCTTGTCTGGAGTCCGAGTCGCGTCTTATGCGTTGATAGCGTCCAGTTGCCTATTCGTCTGTCCTCTCCCACAACGCCCGCTTTCACCACAACTGAAATACTCGGATCTCAATTCAGTTCATCATGGAGCTGACCTCAATGTCAATTCACACAGTCGAACTTCTCGTAACTCATACCCCTCGGGAGTGCCTACAAAGTATGGTGTATAGGTTCTCAGAGAGCATGGTACCATATTTCAGCCTTCGAGCATGTTGATATTTATGTAGTACTGTAAAACAATTATTCTAGATCAACATGGAACTATTTACAAGCAAAAAAATCTGTTAGCTTGGTTTGTGGTCACACAAGTCTGTTATCTAAATGAGCCCACATACATTCAGCTTGCAGGCTAACAATGAGTCATCATCAAGAGTGCCGAGATATCTCTTGAGAGCAAAGGTAGCCTGAAGTGCCTGGTTCTGGAGTGTTGACATCATCACCAGTGGCCTCAAGTTCATCCAGAGCATCAGTCACAAGCCTCTTGGTGTGCACAACAGGGTTAATTGCCATAGTACCAGTGCCCACTACATGGATGAGCAACAAGATTGAGAGAACAGGTTGCTCAGGGGGTGTAGGTGCTAGCAGATCAGGCAAAATGCCAGCCTTTTGCCAACAGTTTCAGATGATTATTGTGTTGACCTCATTTCATGCATCCCAAGCCATTTTCATTGTGTCAAGTTGGTTGGTGGCATAAATATCAGATGGTGTGATGCCTGTTTTATAATAGTCAATGGTACATATGTATGAATAAACTTGGCACAGTAATGTGCTCTGAAGCAACAAATAATGCTCTGGTTTTTTTAGCTCTTCATGTTAGATTTCCTTATTTGGTATATAGCTTATATAAGCATACCTTACATCGCACCAATAGTTACCTTAGTTTACTTAGTGACTTACTGAGTATTCTACACTTCATGCACTTTAAGATTGGGTGAAAAGCTCTCAATGCAGATACAGTGGCTCAAAAAACCATCTGAATGTTTGCATATTTTACACTAAATGCAATATCCCATGATAACTGCTAATCCTAACCCTAACATGTGAGTATATGAAATAAGGTACTTACTCTTGGCTTTCTATTAACCCAAGGGTCAAGGGAATTGGATGAGATCTGATGAAATAGCAGCCTTTTTAAAATGATAACTTATTTAGATAGTTTTTGACTTTAAGGTTGAATTACATATATCTGGTAATGGTTCTATTATGTTACTCTTATGTAACTAAGTATCAGACACTACAATCAACTCCCTTGTAACCCATATCCCTTGGTTCAGCCTACAGGGTATGGGTTATAGGGGAGTATGGGGTCAGTGAGAGATAGGGTAGTATAGCCAGATGATGTAATATGTGCATCTAGTCATCTTTAGGACAAAAATATGTAGTTATCTTTGTCTCCTTCATGCTCTGTGTTACCTCCACCCATGTCTCCCTTTTAAACAAGTCCAATATTCTCTTAACCCTGTGAGCATACAGTCTATTGAAAGCTGCCATGTACCTGTTAGATTTCCTTATTTGGTATTTAGCTTATATAAGCATACCTTACATCGCACCAGTAGTTACCTTAGACTACTTAGTGACTTACTAAGTATTCTACAGGTACAGTACACTTACACTAATATAAAGTGACTTACTGAGTATTCTACAGTACCTCTGCAGTAGCAGTACAGCCTGTTAAAGTATGATGGTAGTATGTGCATGGACTATATTACATAAGCATGGTCTTTATTTCCTGCATCTCAGACTCTACCTCACCTCAGTGATTGTCTACCACTCACTGAGGTAAGGTCATAGCTACACTCATTTATTTCTTTACTGATTATACCATAGTTACATTGTTCTACAGGTACTAGCAATGTCATAGTGATTGTCTACCACTCACTGAGTTACATTGTTCTACACAGCCTGTAGGGCTTCCTTTCATGTGGGTAATGGCTCCAAATCACCAGTGCCCATTTTATTTGCACCTAGGCCCAACATGTTGGGCATTTCCCATGTCTACATTGCACCCATAACAACCTTGTAAATATCCTCATCTGTTGCACCACTGATTTGATGGGTTTCCATGGCAGGGTTTAAAAGATCTGGAATGCTCATCCAATTTGAGGAATGGAGCACACCAGTTGACTATAGGTCATTCAAAGTGTGCTCAACAAATTCCCCCACTTCCATAATAGGATTCACTGGGGCTACATTCAGAGGTATGGAGTTGGGGATATTTTGAATGAGGGCCAAAATAGGGAAAGCAGATTGAGCATGAGGTAAGTTTGGTACCAAGTCTGGTAAAATACCAGATTTATGCCACCAGTTTCAGATTATAGTGGTATTGACTTCATTCCATGCTCAGTCAGCAAGGTGCATTGCATCAAGTTGGTTGATTTCATAGATTTGTGAAGGAGTAGTTCCTGATTCATAGAGGTCAATAACACACTAGATAAATTTGCCATGATAGTGAGCTTTAAAACAACAGATGATTCCTTGATTGTTTGGCTAGATGTGCAAGATTAGATTTGGTTGGAAGCTTTCAACACAGATATTTGTGAGACCATTGGGGACAATATGACCAGAGAAATTGTCCTGCTTTTGCAGGATCTTCTGTCCCTTCCAGCTAAGTTCTGTATCCTAGCCCAATAGCCAATCTTGGTAAATCACAGCTGTCATCCAAGCCTTTGTGTTGTGCTGATAGTTAAAGCCAAGCTCTGTCTCTGTTCTATGATTAAATGCATGGGACTTAAATGCCTTCCCAATGATAAGAGGCAGTAGCTTTCTTGACCCATCTGCATTTGTCATGAATAGATATGTTAGCCTAGTCTTTTTTCCCTTGATACCAGAGAATTTTTTGTCACAAAGTCCCTGGTCAGGAGGCATCTTTTTGTGTTTTGAGTTCAGGATATCAGAGACCAATAAAATACACATATTCATAAAACAATAAGATCTCATCAGTATTGAAAATATTCTTCCATTCAAAGCCTCCTTTTTTGATCAACTCTTGGATTCATAAGCACTCCTTTTCAGCAGTTTCTAGTGTCATGGATGCAGCTTCACTATGACATTTCATTTGTTTTAAGCCCATCCATGCTTTATAGTGACTAGGCCAGCCTTCACTCAGGTGAAGGTGCTCATCCTCTGGTATACCCACTAGATCAGCAAATATTTTCCATTTTTGGTGAAAGACCTCACCCATAATCAAGAGATTATCAGCCATAGCTTTTGCAACCCAGAGATCAAGCATTTCTGTAATCTCTGGATGCTGAGTTTGACCAACCCACTTGAGTGAATGAGATAGCCCCATGCTGCACTCAAACTCTGCCTGCCATGCCCCCTCTCA
The DNA here is from genome assembly GCA_038090235.1 of Pulveroboletus ravenelii. Lineage (NCBI taxonomy): Eukaryota > Fungi > Basidiomycota > Agaricomycetes > Boletales > Boletaceae > Pulveroboletus > Pulveroboletus ravenelii. The sequence goes on from JBBPMH010000365.1 coordinate 29,940, forward strand.
CTTCAGCCAGTCAGAGATCTTTGGCTGTGTGAGAAAAAGTGCTGGGTAGATCTTGCCCCAGTGACATGCAGTAACTGACTGATTATCTCCATTGGCATGATGCCAGTTGAGAATTTCAATTTGTTGCTCAAGTGTGGTATTTTGCCACTTGATAGCATTGGTAGATTGTGCATGCTTTTGGGATTCAGTGTGCATTGAGTCAGATTCAACAGGACCTATAATAAATAATAAATGTTTCAAGTTAGTATTTTATTTTCTTGAAATTTTCAATCAAAACCCATATGCTTGTGCTTTTGAGAAGGAATAATGTCACTTGCAGCAAGATCTATTAGCTTCTGGACAATGGACTTATCCTGTGAATTTAATTTCTCAAGAGCACATCTGTAATCCAGCACATGCTCTAACTCATCAATAAGATGTTCTTTATCTACCAAATTCCCAGTATGATCTAGCCACTCTTCATCTGCTTCTGAAATTGGGTGATTAGCTTTTAAAGCAGCCTCAAGAGCACCCTTGCAGGTACTTGTTTGGTCCTGCAGCTTCTTTAGACCTTTTTTTAGCACATCAAGAGAGTTTATGAGGGTGTGAAACTGATGTGTTGGTGTGGCACTGGTTTCTACAGATACTGACTGTGGGACACAGATGCCTTATTTAGTTCTACCTATGGGTTATCATCCCCTCCCAAATGGGTATGGGTATGGGGTATGGGGTATGGTCTTGAAATCCCTGTGAATGAAGTCAGGGAAGTCAAAAAAGTATGGATTGTGAGGGAGTATGGGTTATATGTGGTATGGGTTACAAGGGAGTCAACTGTATATATACACCCTGCTATTCTATATTTATTTTCCCACCTTTACTTAAAATCTATTTTTACCTCTTAAAGAAATAATATCATCTTTCTTTTTTCTCTTGGTCTGTTCTCTAGGAAGATTTCTTCTCAAACTGGCCTAGGGAAGTCTGTAGTGGCCCAGGACCTTCAGGAGCTCCAGCCAGAGATGTCTAAACTTCATTGTGGCCATCTTTCAAAGCTTACTTTTACCAATAAAAAGGCTATTGTTTAGAAAATCATTACTGACAAGGCCAAAAATGCTATTAAAGCTACTTATTATATCAATACCATTATTGATGCTCCTGTCTGTCCCTAGACAGTGAGAAATACACTCAGGGAAGCCTTATTAAAGGCTGCATCAGCAAAATGTCACCTACCTTTTTTGGACTTCCACATCTTCACTCGTCTTCGTGCGTCTTCGGATATCTTTTCCTGCCTTCAAATACCTTTTTCAATACCTCAAAGGCACAAAAAATAAATTC
>JBBPMH010000366.1:0-31190 GCA_038090235.1 Pulveroboletus ravenelii
TGAATTTATTTTTTGTGCCTTTGAGGTATTGAAAAAGGTATTTGAAGGCAGGAAAAGATATCCGAAGACGCACGAAGACGAGTGAAGATGTGGAAGTCCAAAAAAGGTAGGTGACATTTTGCTGATGCCCGCGCTCGACATCTCTTTCCTCGCGTCTTTGGCCAGCACTGATAAGACAACCCAGCCACTATGATGATCCCTGGCAGCCAAGCTTGACGCGAAGCACGAACGCAGCGACGGCGAGGACGACACACACTCAGTCAATGCGCATACGCATCTCATCTCGACCCACCCTGACTGCAGTCTACCTGGAAACGCACTGCATTCGTCGCACTCCTCACCGTACCCGCTTGCTCTGTATCTCACAGCGGCCACCAAATCGATAGTATCTGATGTTATTCATGCCTCTCGGCTCATTCCCTCTTCTTTCTGATGTCCATGGGATTCATTCCCTGAACAGGTACCCAAAAGAGTTCAAGTATCGGCCTGCTGCGAGCCCTGTGATTACGGAGTGCCTCAAAAACAGGAGGATACAGTTGCATGGAGCAGTTCCAATGTACTAAAAAAAAGACGAGCGCAAACACAGGATAAGGTGTGTCTAGGTCTCTTTGTTCGATGCTTTGTCGTTGACAGTGGTCTCCCTTCTCGCAGTGCGGTTCCCAGCCCTTGTTCAATAAATACATGTGCTGGTGTTCTATATATTGGACAAAGAATGAGCAGAAAAATAAAATTTCAGGGAGGTGCATTTTCTGATGAACTTGGTTCACTAACAATTGCGCCCTGACTTGATCAAAATGTGTACGGCGGCACCTGTGTCGTGCCAGAGCCGTGCCGAGAGTTTCCCAGACTCCAGACATTCGCAACCACCAGTGCAGGTGAAGGTGCCTCGTGTTTACAACCGATGAGCTAGGGCGGGCAGGCCCCTTGGTAAGGTCGCTCATCACTACCACAGCTTGTGGAGACCTCGAATTTGACCTTAATCATGCTTGAAATAGACATTCTACACCGGTCAGGTAACGCCGGCTTGTCGTGGGGCTTCAAGCTGTCATACACGCCTGCAATATGGTAAGCCTATACTGCAGACCCCTGAATGGCGGGTCAAGGGGGTCATCCTGATGAAACTGCTGCATTATCCTTGTTCCTAAGTACCTTGGCTACAGGAATTCCGCAGGAATGAATCGCAATAAATGCGGCTGGAGTGCCCACCCAGCGGCTGACCGAGCGCAATGGACACCACGAATACTTACCTATCTTGGTTTTTAGAGTTCCATCAACATTTGGAAACTTCTGTCTTTTCTATTATGACAGCGACCGATTACTTATCCGCCAGTGACATTGTGGTGGAATTCTGACACAGAATCAGCAGTTAGCCATCCACCGATCTAGCATGTCGGTTTCATCATACCTGACACAAGTAACTCCGCACTGCCCCAATTCAATGTACTTGGCCAAGGTTTGAGCTTCACAACAAGAAATGTTGTCATATCCGATGTGTATCAGGTAGTTCTGTGGCATGGTGAGGAACGAGCGGCGCTATGGAGTGCAGTCCTTAGACAAGCAACAGGAAACAGAATAGAACCTTTTCCCTGCCACCATCCTTCTCACTCGTCCACCGATCGCGTGACTCTCAATTCAACCGAGTAGGATAATGGGCAAAATCTGTGTTCTCTTATTAATCTCTCCCGCCACTCATTTCATATCCAGTTCGTCCGAGAAGGTTTACCTTGAGCGTCAATTCAGCAATAGATACTAAATCGTACAGAATCGAGACAGGAATCTAGTGCTTGTGTCCATCCATATCGCAGGCAAGAGGCTGCTCCCGACGGCTCGTATATGGATCCAGATCTGAGACAATCGCAACGTCAGGAACTGGAAGACTAGTCCTCACCAAGTTGTTGGTCAAATCCACCCACTGCAACTCCCCGTCGACCTGCTGCTCGGCGCCAGCCAATGGTGTCTGCTGTCTCGTCTATTCATGTGATTGAAAATGGAAGCCAGAAGGCATATCAGGAGCTGGCAAGATGTCTGCGTTGGATCACGATGTACCAGCCCAACGAAAGTTGACGCTTGATGGATTTTACGGGCTGGATATAACGGATGTAAGTACACGCTGTAGTACGCGGAGTAAAATCATACAATATGCCGAGTACAATACACCGAATGCGATCTGAACAATCCGCGTTGAATGTAACACAAAGCACACCCAACCGCATCATCCGAATTGAGGACGATCAGTGCCTCTTGCGGGCATAAACGTTGTATATCGAGACATAAACTGGAGTTACCGCCTCGTCGAGTTCTGCGCACGCATTGCGTTCCATAGCATCGACAAACTCCACCGGAAATCCCTGGCCGAGTAGAAGTGGCCACCCATATCCCAGAAATGCCTACAGAAGAGAATAACAATTAAGACCGATGATTCCGTAGTGGGTGTTACTTACCTTGATATCATCCCTCAAAGTTGTCCCAATTTCGTTCCAGAAAATTGTCTCTGGATCATTTCCACGCATCCAGGGAGAACATGGCATCCAACACACCTGAAACACCATATCTTCGAATGCTAGGTGATTGGACATCCACTCGTGCAAGTGAAGTGCCGCATCTGCATTGCCCCCCTGTTGCTTGACTGCCCGATTTGCGTAAGACATCGAAAGAGATGTCCATGGAGGGTGGAAGGATCCGGCGGGAGGGAGGACTGGCTGTTTGTCGATTCCTGTGAAGTAGAAGGGAAACTCAGAAAGTTCTATAAGTCCACCCGGTCGGAGCACATGACTTATTTGGTCGATGATATCCTGATAGTCGCGGATCTGATACACACAAGTACAATTTTACGGTCAGTAGAAGATAAGAGTAACTCACCCCCGACGAAATGAGCTGACAGTGTACAGCATTAAAGTCACCGTGAAAGTGCTCTAGTCCAAGGTTGATATCGTCAACTTCGCTTCTATATCCAGGGATGAATGCGAGTGAAACGGACCTCCCAGCACCAGAGCACCATCGCATGCATGCTGCTCAACCGCCAACGCATATGCTTCGGCCATCTCCTTCACACTCTCCCAATATACATCAGAAGACAAACACGGGTTGTTGATTCCCCAAGCGCCCCGGTGCAATGGAAACAGACGCTCATAGTGGCCGATGAGACCACTCCGGTCATGCACGAGGTAAAGTGGGACGCGACACACGGACACACCATCCACTGGGCACCGTTGCAACGGCACAATATCGACGTCCGTCTTGCCGTCCCCTTCGTCATCCTCATCATCCTCCACGTTGCGTGCCAGGAAATCGCAGAGCGCAGAGCGTCGGACACGTGCTGAAGATGCGGCGTGGAATAGGTCTGTTCAGCCCAACCCTCAACACTTGCCGCACCTCAATCGAGCCCAGAAAGTCCAGGCCGAGCGGAAGAAGATCAGAATCGTCTCTGATCTCTTCGCTGTCCGCGATCCCCAGCACCTCGAGCATAATTTTACGCACCTGCTCCGTGTCCACGCCGCCTGAAACCTTTGCATATGCCACATCCCCCGCGTTCTCCGAAACCAACGTCTGCGGCGAGGTCGGCCCACTCCAGTTCGCACAGAACCTGTCCGCCACGTCGTTGTCAGCCAGGTCTTGCATTTTGTCGATACCAACACCCTGAGCGCCGTAAAACATGGTACCATGTGTGTTCGAACGCGAACGTGCAAATATGACACTTCGCGGCGACGACGGCGTCACGATCGAATTCGAGTTCGTTCGCGTGCGGTGCCGGGCAGACGACCCCTGTTGATCCGCCGCGATCCCCAGACCGCGATGAAGGCTAGTCAATCGTACCCTGTGGAACTGTGCGCCTTGCAGCCGTGCCACAACAACGATGGGCTCGGGAGGATCATAGTTGCACACCGCCTGGACCTGGACAGCCAACATGTCCGCCATCACAAAATCGCGCGAAGAGGTCTGGTTGTTGGTGCAGTAGATCGTATACGCCCGCTTGTCACCGACGAGATCGTGCAGCATGTTGAGCTGGCTGACACTACTGCATATATATGCGTCCGAGACGTCGTCCTGCATGTTGACCATGAACCCGGCGACGTGCAACGACGTGTCGAGAAAGACGGGCTGGACATCGAGGAACTCGACAGGGCAATGTGGGTGATACCAGAGGCACCGTCGTCACTGACAATGAGCGATTGAATCGTGTGGTAGTCCCTGGCGTACTCTATGATCCGAGGAAAGACGACCTCGTACGCTGTATGCGTGCTAAACACCTCTGGCCTTTCCCCTTTCGGACGCGAGCACCTCAGCACTCTGTGCGTGAGCACCCAGTTGGAGCGCCAGCTTCGACGTCGTCTCTCGAACAGACGAAAACCGTAAATCGCCATACACGCGGACGTGCTCCTCGCGCGACGACGCTAGTCTCGACGCGATGCTAAATGTGCCAATCCCGTCCTCGTGAACTGTCACGTGTGTCCAAACGGCCAGATCGATTCCCCGGCCAAGCACAAGTTGACGCAAAACGCAATGGACCGCAAGATGGGTATGCTCCTTCCGAACTCGAGCTTCAGATGGCGTTGTGTCAGGATGGCCCTGGCGAGAGCCTGTTCGAGGTAGACCGACACAGGGCAGAGTGCGTAACCGCCCACGACATGCCCTTCCATGTACTTGGCCAGATACTTGATGGGCGTTTCGAATATCGCCGCGTTCCCGTTCTGTCGGGATAGGTATTGAGACCAAGAGGACAGCATCGGGCGGTCCAGGATCTGGATCTGAGGCTGGTGCATCGATGCTGGCTCCGCCGCATGAATGACACAACCACTGTGTGCACCTGCTCACATCACACACTGGCTTCTCTGTCGGTGGCACCGTTATCTCTGTTGGCGGTGTGCTGTTCTGTGGGAGTACAGACTTAGGAACTGCAAACGTGAGTTTCACGTGCGTACCGGCTTCCCCAGCAGCCGGTTCTGCTTCGCCAGGCAGTGACTTGATGGTCAATATCCATTAGTACATGGTAGGGACAAGCTCAGCAGGTTCGACCACGTCTCCAGGCGCCTCCGAGCCGTCCTGGGTGGACTGAATGACGGCAGGGGTAGCTGACACAGGAGTCCGATCGTCCGCGGTCGACAATACGTTGTGCCTGTTTTTCGACCTGAACTGTTTCTTGAGCAACCGATTGATCGTCTCTGCCTGTCCGACATGATGTATGCATGAATGACCCGCGCAGACGTGCGAACGCACCGAGCTTAGATTGAGTCCAGACCACATGCCCCTTTTCGTCCTCATGCCTCTTTTCGGTCAGGCTTTTGCGCTTGCACGCGGTTTCCTCGCGTTATAGTGCAATCTCCGACTCGGTCAGTTGTTTCTTTATGCGAGAGGATTCTACTAGGATGAGCATGAGTGTTCTGGGAAACGAACGAAACGGCTCTCGTCCAGCTCGGGTTCGGGCTCTTCCTCCTCGTCTTGCTCCTCTGGATCGATCCCTGTGTCATCCTCATCATCGAGTTTAGCTTGATTGTCGTGGATCATGTCCACATCTAAACCCTCTTCACCCGAGAGTTCCATGTCCGGTGGTGAAAAGGCGAACGAACGGTTGGAAGTAGCGTTCAAAACGAGAACGTCGACTGAAAGGGAAAAGCAAAGGCCTGCGCTCGATGTTTTTTCCCCTCGCGTCTTTGGCCAGCTTCAACACTGATAAGATGACCCAGCCGGTACGACGATGTCTGATGTAGCCAAGCTCAACACGAAGCACGAACACAGCGACGGCGACGACGACGCGCACTCGGTCAATGCGCACGCGCGTCTCGACCCCGACTGCCGTCTACTTGGAAACGCACTGCATTCGTCGCGCTCGCCCCATATCTCACAACAGCCACCAGATCGACGCCCAACGTCATTCACGCCTCTCGGTTTGTTCCCTCTTCTTTCTGACGTCCACGGAACTCATTCTTCGAACAGGCACACCAAAGAGTTGGATCAGCCTGCTGCGAGTCCCATCATCACAGAGCGCCTCAAAAACATGGGGACACGGTTGCGTGGGGCAGTTCCAATGTACTAAAAAAAAAAAGGTGAGCACAAATACAGGATAAGGTGTGTCTAGGTCTTTTCGTTTCGATGCTTTGCCGTTGACAGCGATCTCCCTTCTTGCAGTGCGGTCCCCGACCTTTGTTCAATATATATACTGGCGTTCTATATCACCGCTCATACGCCCGACACTGTTTAGTCCTGAGACCCCGATCCAAACTGTAATCACTTCCCTTCATTCTCATGTTCTTTGCACGCTGATGCCGCCAAAAAACCACTGTTCTCAATGCTCGCGAGGATGGTGCACAGCTGCTACTAGGTTCCTCCACAGGTAGGGGCATGCACCAGGGAAAATCTTGACACTGTTGAGTCTGCAGCGTGGTTCGAGGTTCAAAAGATTAGAACACGAGCAGCAAGGACAGCACCACACGCGTGGCCGAGTTATTGGAAAATCACACCAACCTGTCGACCGATCGCCTTCACACTCAGCGGTCAGACAAGGGATTCTGGACCATGGCTCAACGCCGAAAATTGTGCGTTCCTTGATGGAGATGTACGAGAAGTATGGTGCATTAACCGGTCCTCTCAGCGTGTGGTTGTGAAACCCAATCCCACCATAGTCGAGATGGGAATGTTTGGCTCACCCATATGATAGTGGATCACCAACGCACTCCTGTTGACCAGGGCTGCCACTATCAATCAAAAAGGCCGACTAAATTCAAGCTCCAGTTCTCACCTGATTGTTACAATTTTTGTGTGTCTTGTTAGCGAGGATGTGATGCCTTTCACGATGGAACACACATGAGCCAGCATGCAAAGCATGTGGAGTGGGCTAAAATGCGGTTGAGAGATGCAAGGTGGAGTGGTTTGCTTCTTGCTTCATTCTCCCCCAAATTAGTTGCTCGGCCATGGAACTCGAAGCCCCTTACATGGCAGAATGGTCTCCTCGTCGTTCTCATGGCCTAACGTTGAAACTCCCATACACTTGATCATAAGTGTGGTAATCTGCCAAATGTCCATACTGAGCATCTGCAGTATCTGGGCATTCATCGCGTCTGTGGCATACCCACCGCAATGAAGAGGTATTATATGCCACTGAACTGCAACCAACATTTTTGACTCTACTAGGAAACTTGTGAGAAGTGGAGAAGTGGCTTCATCAACTTGATCTGCTGGGACACCCCACTCAAGTCTTCTGGGCAGCAATCATGGGAAAAAGCAAAAAGCATCACTGTGTCGCGCGAATCCTGCTGAGTTATCCGAGCGTGTATGTAGGGGTGACCGCCCAAATACCAGAGAGAGCAGCTGTGAGGCAAGAATGCCAAATTTAGCCATGCAGGCGAACACGATATAGTTGAGTGGGTCCGTAGACGTACATTCCTCCCCTATCCTACGGAGAACGCTGGATCTGAGATTTGAACAGCACAGCATGTTGCGAACTCATCTAATCCGGATTGTACATCCCATCATGAGCCAAGTCTTGTGGCTAGAATGTGGCGAATGCTTGCAAGGGTAGGACCATTGCAGGAAACAGGGGCGAGTGTTGTTGTTAGAAACTGGTTGCCTGGTCACCGGATCGAAGCCAAGTAACCAGGATCCCAGCAAGGATAAGCGCCAAAGCCACGAGGGATCCGCATGAACAGTTCATATTAAGAGCAAGGAAGCATGTTCACAGGATGACTCGACCACGCACCATGACTACACCAAAATACCTTGCTTCTCGACATTTCGACATTGACAGTTTGTGCCTTTCAAGATGTCGACAAGCGCTGGTACGTAGTGGCTTCGAGGAATGATTGAGCAATGTTACATTTCAGCAAGACGAAACCATAATACTAGACGCTGATCATTCTGGCGCGGCGTACGCAGTCACCTTCCAGCCTGACAGGAAGCACCTTTTGCGTGGAGGAGATAGCAGAATGCGACGATGGCAAATCAGAGGTGGTCAGGAAGTGGGAAAACAAGAAGGAATGGAGCTGCATGCCGTTGCTGTGTCGAGGGAGTGGATAGCATACGGAACTCAGTGGGGAGGCGCAAGTGTTTGGGATACAGAGCTGCGTGAGGAGGTCATCCGTGTGGAGGACACAAACAACGTGTCGGGGATTATCGATTAACATTTAACATTAACCCAGATTCGGCCAGACTTGCTACAGGGATCTATGGGGAAGTGGGCATTTAGGACATCGTCACGGGGAAACACGGGAATTACGTCATAGGAGTCAGGTTCTTCCCCGGATGGCAAACTGGGTCTCCACTCGCGGGATCATCCAGTTTCGAAGGCGGTGTCCTCTCCATTGCTCTCGCTGCCAATGGAAATTTTCTCGCCGCATTCATGCAATATTCAATCCTCTCCCTGGATACATCAACACTAGCTCAGGTTGGTTCTCCCATTGAAGACAGCGAGAGAATACTCAATAGCTGTCTCCCTAGACAGCAGCAGCTTTGTTGCAGTTGGGCGAGAAGGTGGGAAAGTTGTTGTTCATGCTCTTAGCAAGATTCTTCCTGACTCCTACAGTCCTTTCCATGCAAGTATTTGCGTCATTTGTCGCTATCTCCCATTCTAACAAACTAGGTAGGTATCTTCTTGCGAGGGAACACAAGACAAGGGACAACTGGCATCAGGTAACCCCAAAGAGCATTCGCCTGACACTAATCTAGTAGGAGTTTCCCATTCCGCTACCACAAAAGTTGCACTAACACTGTTGCATGTGTACAACGGGAGGATCCTGGAAAACCCAGTCCACTTGACCCTGGCGCACATGGTAAAGATGGCGAAGTTGACCTTCTCGACGTATGACTTTCTCAATTTCTCCCTTGAACCAGTTCTTACAATGGCATAGGTTGAGGTGCCTGCTGGGCAAGCATTCAACTTTGACGAGGTTGATAATCACTTCATTTTATTTTCACGTCCTATGCTGACGCTATTAAAAGCCACTGTTCCCCACCCCTTCTGCCCACGCCCATGAGGACAACCCACAACTGCTACCAGGTACCTCCACAGCAGGGGCGCGCGTCAGGAAAAATCTGGACACTGCCGATTCGGCCCAGCACGGTTCCGGATTCAAAAGGTGGCTATGAAACACAAGCAGCAAGGATGGCACCTCTCACTCACGTGGCCGAGTTATGGAAAGTCACCCCAACACACCGATCGATCGCCTTCGCACTCGCTGGTTAGAGTGGAGGCTATGGATGAGGGACCCTCGACAATGGCTGCTGGTCAACGCCAAAAAGTGAGTGTTCTTTACCACACGAGCAAGAAAACATTTGACGTATCAACTTGTCCTCTCAGCACGCGGTTGCTAAACCCATCAGAGTAAAACAAGTTTGTTCACTCTTGAGTTCGTATGCATGGACTCATCATTGTAGAAACCACCCCCTAAGTCGCCAAACATCCAAACGAAGGCACTTCTAATAGCGCACAGCGTACTGTGCACGTGGCGGAAGTAGACCAAGTGTGTTCTAGCGATGACTAACCTCGTTGCGATAGCTCATGTTTGCCTAGGCGCAGCAAACACACAATTCGTCCTAGCCCGAGTCTACGGGGGTCCATATAACGGTACGCCCTTTCACCTATGTTACTGAACTTAGCATGGACCCATGTCAGGAGGGACCACGTTACTCTATCATCTCAGCCACGATTCCCACGTGGATGTTATGTTTCCGCTCGCACACGCACGAGACAGGTGATTCAGTATGCCCCACATAGACATCGCGTTCAATTGATAGTATGTGGATCTAGTTTCTTCGGATTCGTATCACCCCATAACGCTAGTATGAGTCCTAACAAGCCCACACACGGTTGGTGCAGTGGAACTAAGTAGGGTTGTACGTCTACCAAGACGAAGGCGTGTCTAGTATTCTGGTTGGATGTCCCACAGGCCGAATTTTCATAAGATCATTAATGTATCGATGCTCAATTTCGCGTCCCCGAATTGGGGCTTCCTGAGGTAGTGGTGCGGAAAACAGCTGTTGGACATCGTACCAAAGAGAGAGCTTAATAGATGAAGCAAACCAGCACTGCGATTGACGGTATAGATCCTTGATTCGGATGATGCTTGATAGCAACCCATCTCTTCGTCCACAAAGAAGTTGCGAGACCAGCCAGACAGGAGAGATCACACGTAGGTGGTAGTGATGGCGTCATTTCCGTTGCATCATCTTCAAGCCTCCTATAAACCAAGGGGCAAAATGAAGCCTAGACTGCACCATCGAACATGTTGAACACAACACGCATTTGCCGAATTGAGAACAGTGAATGTAGAATTACATACAACATGCACGTGTGGAACAGCTGGATAGTCTACAATTTCTTTTCTTTTCTTTATCTCCAGTCTAGGTGCGTCACGAAACTCGAGGGTATGAAGCGATAAGTCGAAGCTGCCATGTGTAATACAACTTGATGCATGTACACGTTCATTCTTTCCTGTGCTTCTGATAGTAGTGAATAAGGCCAGTGGTCTGTACGTGTGGAATGAGCACCCTTGCATGCAACTTGATTGTAACCCCTTGTGTCATACTCACCGAACTATCATGCCCAGTGACGTCCGAGGGCTTGCCAAGCAGAAACAGAATGTTCTTCGCAAGCACCTTTCCGAGTTCAACACCCAATTGGTCTGTAATTCATACTCTTAGCATGAGCCAGTTCATGAATGCATGTCTAACTTGCCAAATGAATTGATGCCCCAAATGACACCTTGGGTGAAGATTTTGTGTTCATACAGATAAATCAAGGCACCGAGCATCCTAGGGTCAAAAGCGGGAACAAAATGTTGTTGCTCGGACGATTTCCTTCAAACACCTTACTCTTCACGAGTGCGTCGCTTGTGCCACTCTTGAGCTCCTTGCGAACTTGTTCCTCTGTCTTGCCGAACGCCAATGCTTCAGGCTATGCGAAGAAGTTGGAGAGTAGGATCCCGTGATGCTTCGAGTTAGCGGCGGGGTTGTGGGTGGTCACTGGGGCGATGAAATCAGCAGGGATCAACTTCGTACCCTGGTGGACAAGCTGGTAGAATGAGTGTTGGCCGTTGGTATCGGCCACATCCCAGATGATCGGCTGTGAAGCACACATGTCAGTAGAGTAGCGATACGGCGCGCTGTCAGACCTACGCCAGTCTGATAGTCAACGCGTTGGCCATTCTTGGTGACGAATCTGCCATTCGACTCCATGTCACCCTGCTGGAAATAGTCCACGAATTTGAGGGGTATTGGTCATATGGCAAAAGCGCGTGAGTCTGAGCGCCGTAGAAGTCGTTGTACCAAACACTGATGACAGCGAGTGGAACCGGAAGATTTCTCTCCAGAGGGGTCTCCTTAAAGTGTTTGTCCATACCGTGAGCACCCTTCGGGAGAGACTCGAAGTTATCTTATCATAGCCGATATACAGAACGATGGAGAGACCAATCGCGCTCCACAGGCTGTAAGGACCACCAACCCAGTTCCAGAACTGGAACATGTTGGAAGTGTCGATGCCAAAGGCCTCAACGGCTTTGGTGTTCGTGGAGAGAGCTACAAAGTGCTTGGCAACATGAGCTTTGTCCTTGGCAAGGACAGGAACCAGCCCCTCGCAGACTCGGTGTTCGTGATAGTCTCTTGGGTAGTGGACGTTTTGCTAGCGATGATGAACAGGGTGGATTCTGGGTCACAGACTTGGAGGGTCTCGGCGAGGTGGGTCCTGTCAATGTTGGAGACAAAATGGACAGTGAGGTCACGTTTCACATAAGACTTGAGCGCCTCGGTCACCATGACGAGACCCAGATCAGAGCCACCGATACCGATGTTGACGATGGTGTTAATAGTTTTGCCGGCGTAGCCCTTCCAGGAACCGCTCCAGACCACCTCGGAGAACTCCCTGATATGGACAAGTCGTTGATGCCAGTCTCCTGGACATGAAAGCCATTGAAATTGCGCAGAGCGACATGCAAGACAGCGCGATCCTCGGAAGTGTTGATGTGCTCCCGGGAAAACGTCCTGTCGCGGTAGGTCTCGACCTGAGCGTCTCGGGCGAGATAGGAGAGTGTCCAAGATCAGCTGCGTGACAAGGTTCTTGGAGTAGTCAAGAAGGAAGGTGGTGTTGTGACCGGTAGGGTCTACATACTCCCTTGAAATCTTGGAGGAGCGGGCGGGGTCCTGCGCGAAGAGATCGGACAAGATAAGCCTGGAGTGCCCTGCGTCGTACGTTGAAGCTTCTGCCAGGCGGCGTACTCTGAATACCATCATTCAGTGCAGATAATGCAGCAACGTTTTCGACGCGCCAGAAGCAAGCCTTAATCCGCTCATGGTATCTATGGAGGTGGAGATGCGGGTGGGAGTCGTACACGGAATGTGGACGCATTCCGTTCCGACCATCCGTGGGAACACAGGAGACTCCACCCCGCGTCATCTCACCGCGCAAGAGAGAAAACCCGCTCAGTTCCTCTACCGTGTCCGTGAAGCCTGTGGCCTTTTATTCGCGTGGTTGTGCGTGCCAGCCTGCAATCCAGTCTTTCCGTTCTCCACTCTGTCCGCGTGACAACGCCGCTCTATTCCAAGCTTCGATCGGTTCAAAACCCAAAAAAAGACTTGAAAGCATGGTAATGCTGGTTAGTAAGAACCGTGAAGTCATGTAAGGCATACCCGGGCGATGGCAGGGAAAACAACTTACAGGTGAACCCGAGCATTTGCAAGCACCCACGCTGTGCTTCTTCCCCCATGACGGGCAGAGGGACGTGCGTACTAAGAGTGCTTGAATATGACGCTAAGCATACTGATCGTGTAACCATATATGTAATGCATGAGGCCCTACGTAACACAACGCGTCAAGTGAGTTGAGTTCCACCTCTTGTGACGCGAAAACTACCACTGAGTCTGTGATTACCTAGGAAATATTATGTGCAGTTTTACTTGACCCATCCAGCATCATATAGCATAGCTGAAAACCGCTGGTGAGATCAGTATCAAACTTTCAATAGAAGGCGGCCCGGATCGACAAGTCAGGTGGTGGTTGGGACCTGTTCCATCCTATGTTTGCCCTCACCTTTTTTTAGCATGTTTGAACCGCTCCACGCAACCGTATCCTCCCGTTTTTGAGGCGCTCCATAATCACAAGTCTTGCAGCAGGCTGATACTTGAACCCCTTTTCAAGGAATGAATCCCGTGGACGTCAGAATGAAGAGGGAACGAACCGAGAGGCGTGAATGACGTTGGGCATCGATTTGGTGGCCGCCGTGAGATACAGGCGAATGAGAGGTGTACAGCGAGGAGCGCGACGAATGCGGCGCGTTTCCAAGTAGACAGCGGCTGGGGTGGGTCGAGACGCGCGTGCGCATTGACCGAGTGTGCGTCGTTCTCGCCGTCGCTGCGTTCATGCTTCGCGTCGAGCTTGGCTGCATCACACACCATCGTAGTGGCCGGGTCGTCTTGTTGCTGTTTGAAGCTGGCCAAAGACACGAAGGAAAAAACATCAAGCGCGGGCCTGTTCACTCTTTGCTTTTCCCTTTCAGTCGACGTTTTTGTTTCGAACGCTACTTCCAACCGTTTGTTCGCTCTTTCACTACCAGACATGGAACTCTCGGGCGAGGAGGGTTCAGATGTGGACATGATCCACAACGATCAAGTCAAACCCGATGATGAGGATGACAAGAGGAGGATGAACCAGAACCCAAGCTGGACGAGGTCCCTTTCGGACGTTCCCTGGATGGTGGCAAATCCTCTTCTATCTCGCGGACGAACTTGAGGATATCGTCGATCGTGCACTGCAACTGTTGTCTGTGTCGCAGATCGGTCGAACGGACGACCTCCAGGCAAGGACTTGTTCTGTCTTTTGGACGGCCGCCTGACCTTCCTGCAACTCGTGCTCTTTTTGGGTGAGCGGTAACTTAGCAGGATCGACCCCCCTGAAGGGTTCGATATCCGATCTGCTGCGAGTCCTTACGAAGCGTCTCAGGGACGGGAGGACACGGTTACGTGGGGCAGTTTCAACGTACTAAAAAAAAAAAGGCGAGCGCAAACACAGGATAAGGTGTGTCTGGGTCTCTTTGTTTCGATGCTACAATGTTCGTTGTCGCTGATGGTGATCAACCTTCTCGCAGTGCAGTTCCCAGCCCTTGTTCAATATATACATGTATACCGGTATTCTATATAATCATAATACCACTGCATTAGTTTTATCCTATCGACGAGCAGTCGCTAACCGCTCGCATGCACGACATCGTTCGGTCCCGAGACTCCTCACATGCCTCTGTCAACCCATGTAACCCACCAATGCCCGATCCAAACTGGAATCACTTCCCTCCATTCTCATGTTTTTTTGCACGCTGGTGCTGCTAAAAGCTGTGTTCCCGACCCATTCTGCTCACGCTCGCGAGGACGACGCACAACCACTACCAAGTACCCCACAGTAGGGCCACATGCCAGGAAAAATCTTGACGCTGTCGAGTTGGCCCAGCGTGGTTCGAGGTTCAAAAGATGGCTGTGGAACACGAGCAGCAAGGACGGCGCCACATGCATGGCCGAATTACCAGAAAGTCACACCAACTTGCCGACCAATCGCCTTCACACTCACCGGTCAGAGTGGAACCCATGAATAAGGTGTGCTCTTCTGCCCCCACGCTCGTGCTCACCTTTATCACCCACCATAGCCTGTTCTCTCGCATGTGCGGATGTCGACCTATTCCCACCTAGCTGCCCATCCTCCCGACAAAGAGTCTTACGACCTCCGAGCTCCTGCTCCGCCGAGCTCATCACGTGCTTACCTTTATCGTGCACCTCTACATTCACACACTTCCACTCCATGCTGAGATCCGTATCCCACCTCCTATTTCCATTTCCCTCCTGCAAGTCGCCGCGTTCCTCCAACTCACGCTCGTTGCGACCTACCCCGATACTGTCCTCTACAACTGGCGTCTCGCATCATCCACAGAAGAGAGCACACCAGCCGCGCTCAAGGACCTCCGCAGCCGGGACCTCTTCATGGGCACAAACGACGAACAAGAGTTCTCTCTCGCCCCCTCGCGTATCGGGATTAGGGTCATAGAAGCCCTCGAGCTCATGCGCGCGATCATGGACGAAATGTTCTTGGGGGACGACATCACCGTGCGACGGATCGCAGGGTACCTCCACCAGCTCACTAGAGTTGTCGATACGCTGACGCACATCCTTCTCGACATCCGAAAAGGCTGTAACCGCCTTTTATCATTGCGTCCAGCCGTGGCTTTGCAGCCAAGACTCGAGTCCGATGAACCGCAAGTGGATATTTGAGGGGCTCAACGACGGACAGCACCCTGGACTGGAACCCCCGACAGACCTGTCCGGGCCGAGTACAGGCCAGAGTGTACTGATCCATGCGCTCGGTATCTTTCTCAGTCTGGACAGTGATAGCGCGATCGATGCCACACCTTGACCCGCGACGATGACAGGTGGACGCTGCTCCGTCGCATGCGAGTTTACATGCCAAAATGCCATCGTGACTTTTTGAGCCATCTCTCCGCCAACCCGAGGCTGGTCCAGAACCTGGTGGCTAGTGGCGACCATAAGCTCGTAGAGTCGTACAACTACAACGACGCGGTGTGTGCTGTCAATCAGTTTAAGGACGCACATCTTCTGAATGTCACGTTATACATCATCGCACCAGCGGGTTGGGGGAGGCAGGCGGTAGGAGCAAGGGGAGCAAGGTCGGGGAAGGAGCCACCATTAAAGGGAAGGGGAAGGACTCACTTGATGCAGTTCATGAAGGGAGTGAGGGACGAGACTGCAGAGGCTGTGGTTGACGTAGAGTCCGCGGAGGGCAAGTACTGAGGTGCGAAGTTGAACGTCGGTCGAGAAAGGATCGTCCCCCCAGGGGCATGCAAACATGGATGTCTTAGTTGCCAGGTTCGTGTTCAGAAGCGTCCTGGTGGAAGCACGTAGGCATTTTTCGTTCCGTAGGGCAAGATGTCAATGCCATTAACCAGGCTCGTGATGTCTGTGTGGCGACAGGATTCAATTAGATATTGTGAGACATACCATACCGCCGCAAGATATGATACAAAGGCATCCGACTCGAGTGCGATCAGAACAGGCATACATGGATGCGAAACGGAGAGGTGTAGCGCCTTGAATCAAACGATGTCCATCTGGCTTTCTAGCATTTTCAGATGCTCTATCCCACATGCCCCCTTTAGCTAATCCTTGACTAGCCGATACTTGCGAGCCTGTGCGCACCCGCCCACGTCACACGCTGGCTTTTCTGTTGGTGACGCCGTTATCTCTGTTGGTGGTGTGCTGTTCTGTGGGAGTACAGACTTAGGAACTGCAAACGTGAGTTTCACGTGCGTACCGGCTTCCCCAGCAGCTGGTTCTGCTTCACCAGGCAGTAATTTGATGGTCATATCCATCGGTACATGGTAGGGACAAGCTCGACGGGTTCGACCACGTCTCCTTCGGGCGCCTCTGAGCCGTCCTGGGTGAACTGCACGTCGGCAGGGGTAGCCGACACCGGAGTCCGACCGTCTGCGATCGACAATACGCTGCGCCTGTTTTTCGACTTGGATTATTTCTTGAGTAATCGATTGATCGTCTCTGCCTGTCCGACAAGACTTACGCATGAGCGACCCACGCGGGCGTGCGAACGCACCGAGTTTAGATTGGATCCAGACCACACACATGCCTTTTCGTCCTCGAGCTTTTTTTCAGTCAAGGTTTTGCGCTTGAGCGTGGTTTCCTTGTGTCGCAGTGTAATCTCCGACTCGGTCAGCTGTTTCTTCTTGCGAGAGGATTCTACTAGGATGAGCGTGAGTGTCTCGGGGACGGGTTGGAGATGGAGACGAACGGAGGGACACGTGGGATGAGTTGACGACGCTGGCAAGGGCGGCTGGCAGGGGGTCATCGGACGGGTAGAGCCGACGGCCCCATCTTCATCGTCCTCGTCCTCCGACTCGACGTCCATATATGTGGGTGGAATGAAACTGAGCACGCAGATGAACGCAAATCGTATTCGTTACCTCTCGAGATGCCACGATGCGAGGGCGGCCATCTCGGTTCGCCGCTCGGTATCGAAGCCGTTCTGCTCGACGATTCGTTCAGGCCTAGGATCTGGGGTAACTTGAGTTTGATCTTCAGTCGTGGTTTGTGCGGTGAGGGCGGGGGGAAAAGGTCATCTGATTCCATGTCCTGCGCGCGGAAAAGAAAGGAAGGGCATCAGAAGAGGAAAAACCTGGTATGCAATGGATATGCTGCAGGGCATCTGGGGAACGAATGAAACGGACCTCGTCCAGCTCAGGTTCGGGTGTCGATTTGGTGGCCGCTGAGATATAGGGCGAGCGAGAGGAGTACGGCGAGGAGGGCGATGAATGCGGCGTGTGCACATTGACCGAGCGCGCGTCTTCCTCGCTGTCGCTGCGTTCGTGCTTCGTGTCGAGTTTGGCTGCATCAGACATTGTCGTAGTGGCTGGGTCGTCTTATCGGTGTTTGAAGCTGGCCAAAGACGCGAGGGAAAAAACGTGGAGTATGGGTGTGTTGACTTCTTTCACTTTCAGTCGACATTCTCGTTCTGAACGCTACTTCCAACCGTTCGTTCGCTTTTTCACCACCGGACATGGAACTCTCGGGCGAGGAGGGTGCGGATGTGGACATGATCCACAATGATCAAATCAAACTCGATGATGGGGATGGCACGGGGATCGATCCAGAGGAGGAAGAGGAAGAGCCCAACGTCATTCACGCCTCTTGGTTCGTTTCCTCTTGGTTCGTTTCCTCTTCTTTCTGACATCCAGGGGACTCATTCTTTGCACGCTCTGAACAGGTGCTCAAAAGAGTTCAACTATCGGCTTGCTGAGAGTCCCGTCATTACGGAGCACCTCAAGGATGGGAGGACACAGTTGCATGGGGCGGTTCCAACGTACCAAAAAAAAAGGTGAGCGCAAACACGGGATAAGGTGCGTCTAGGTCTCTTCGTTTCGATGCTTTGCCATTGACAGTGGTCTCCCTCCTCACAGTGCCATCCCTGGCATTTGTCCAATATATATATATACCTTCGTGTTTTGCAAACCATCCAAGTCGTGTTGGATCCTTCCACGCGTTACCCAAGCATTTTTCTTCATCAGCAGCTAGAGAATCTGCACATGGGCCATTTGACCACAGCCCAGTGCCCGCAATGTATCAGTGGCTCTCCCGCGACTCGAGGCGTCACTCGAACTGATTTCCTTTCTCACTGATGTCAGCAATAACGCGCGGGTCCCTCTATGACCTTCATGAGCAGATTACGAGCTCGTCAGCATCCGATCTTTAACCGTATTTTTTCAAAGACCGTGCTACCTTTTACTTGGCTAAACCATTTTTCCCAGAATAAACCCCTCTCTTAATGGTGTCCCACATCCCTTGCAAAGCATAGTGCCGTCCAAATCGCATGTCAACGCACTGTCCCTCCTCGACCTCCATGACATCTGATATGTTCCAATTCAATGGGTAGATCTTCTCAATCAGGTTCGTCATCGAGTCTTGTCGGTACCCCACTTTTTCCACGAGCTCCCCGCATCAGTGCGTCTCGGTGTCACATTGACCAAGGAAGTCCTCAGGATGGTAATTCTTCAGCTCGTGCCTGGATTCAGTGCTGTCGGAGAGTACACTTATATCCTTGACCCCTCTTCCTTTCGTCCGTCGCTATGCTCCTCAACATGCTCTCTTCTTCGGATTCTTCCGAGAGAGGGTGCCTATTCCATGACCAAGCAGACCATCGTTTCAGGTGCCTTTGTGCCTTTGTACGGTCCTATCACGGTTTCCCGAATGAGTAATATGGGAGATCGCTGGCCGACAATGGCTGACATCGTTGAAAGTGAGCTCGTTCTTCTCAAATCAACTGACCCAACCGACTCCGTGAACGGTTATCAAATCTCCACTACGCTGGTTGACCACGGGAACTATCGAGACTCAAGTATTAGAAGAGATCGCTGATGCTACCCAATAGGATTGCATCGAGCTGGAGATGTATCACGTGGGGGCCGCACCGGCAGGCTCGTTCTGTTTCAGCTAGTAGACGTTTCGTTTCTCCCTGTTTTGTTCATAAGCCATTCCTGCTATAGTACAAAGCGGTCGCAGGCCCTATGTCTCCACTAGAGGCTACGGACAGTTGTTCACACTCGCGAGACCATCTATAATATTGCAAGCAAGCATGCTCTAAGGGCTAAATTTGCCCCCGGGCTGGGTCTGTACATCTGTAAGTAATTGAGTGCATTGTGTGGGTGTCGATGTCCCGATGTAAACGATGTGTGGAAATGGTGCTCATATGCACATCTCGGTGCGCGGGGAATCATCACCTTGCAGTGACCCGTGCACTCAATCGATCATACCTGACACGCACCATCTTCGACTGGAATCGCCTTTGAGTTGCTAGTGCTACTCTCCGCCGCATGACCAGGTACTGGCAGGGGGGATGTTATGAGGCAGGCTATGATCGGCCCAATGGATGATAACTTAGCCCTGCAGCCCTTGACTCAGCCAGTGCAGCCAAAAAGACTCAGTCCAGTGTCAAGGTTAATGATCTTGCTGGCATTAGAACTAGCTGATTCTGTATAAAGTTGAACTTGGGACGCCCATGTAACTACTCCCTCAGATTGTGTGACAACAGCTGGGATAATCGATCATCATATCAACACGAGTCCCTCGTAAGTTAAGCGGCATGAAGACTTTAGAATGTGGTACAGTACAGACAAAAATGACATCGGTATAAACTCAGATATGACGGCTTTCACGAGCCAATGAACCCTAGAAAGCGCTTCAGTCGAAGTAGCTCCACATGCCCCTCAGCTCTTGTTATGCCAGCTAACTGTGAATATTCAAGCGTCACGTCATCAAGGGCTTGCAATAGCTCCAATACTTGATCAGTTACTTTGTTAACTAAGCTGTTACGTTGGGGGTCAGAAAAATCTTGCAAAAATTGATGTGATTGTTGCACGATGTCGCATACTATACTGACGGAGAGCTAGTGATGCATTAACAATCAGGCATTTAATTGATTAAATGTAAACTCACTGAAGCTAGCGATTTTGCCAACAGCACTAACACCGAGGAGTTGTCTAGCTCCCTCGCTGGACCCCATGATATGATCCGATCAGGGTCAGCAGGATCTCTTCTAGCAGATCGAACTCCAAGCGTATAAGGCGTGTCTTCACATGGGGATAGCAAAATAGAAAGGAAATTTTGCACGGGGCTACTTGCAAACCAAAGAACGTGCTGGCCATCGAAATGGTGCCAAATGGGGCACCCAAATTGAGGGTCCCAGATAACAGATTCAGCCAAAAACGTTTTTTGGGCGGCAGTGTAAATGCGGGAGGTCGAAATATTGTTGGACGGTTGGAGGCGGATATCGGCATGCGGCATAGGGAGGAAGGGAACGACCTGTGAAGTGACAATTGCACCAAGCGTGCACTGAAATAAGCGATTCATATTGGTCTGGCGTGCCTTTCGGATCTGGAAACTGTTTGTTAGCGCAGAAAATTTTTTATAAGGAAACAAACCTACAATGCCCTTGAAAGCACCCTCAAACCGTAGTATGTCTGGCATCGCATGGGCAGGAGAATCATCAGCACGGCGAATGGCCTTCATACTGTCGCCGTTCATGGTAATGAAGACCGATGATAACTCTTTGTGGGGTCTCACCGCGTCCCAACCAACGTATGCGCTGTGCAACGCATGATTGGCAACTTGCACTAAATTTGAGGGCGGATGGCGTATATGGGTTATGTGAAAAACGATATGCCAACAGTGCAAATATATGCTCGTCCAGCATTGATCAATATCTGTTATGTTGGCAACTATTATTGGAGTGAATGATGACAAGTAAATTGTGGAGCAAGACGCTTACATAGTAGCGGCAGTGCCGCCATATTGCTTACCCTGCCCCCATCTGTGTAGCCGTCCAGTTGAGAGTTTTGAGCTGGTTGGCTTATAGGTACAATGATGGGGCTAGAGGGGTCCGGGGACGTCAGTGGACTTGCAGACCATGGCGGAGTTACTGGCTGAGCCGCTTCAGGCAGGGCTTCGTCACTCTGATGGAGTGGTAGCGGAATAAGTGGTTGAAGAGGAGAGACTAGAGGTAATAGCTGCGTAGAGGGGGGACTGGAGGGTGGGGACAATGGAATGAAGGGGTGAGGGGGGCTTGGAGGTGCTAGCATAGCGCCATCTGGGGGCAAAACAGCAGCAATCTGTTGATAGGGACTGCTAATAACATCATTCCATATGCGTATATAGGCATCGATATCATGGTCGACATGTACATCAGGGATCAAATTTGACGCCATTGATGGATGTCAAGTCGGGGCCAAGGTTGAGAGTTGGTAAGTGCCAGTTAGTTTAAAGCATGATCAGATCGGCGACATACATGTAGACCCTGGTGGGAAATCCGGGTAAAGGGAGCAAATTATGTACTTATCTTGCTCTACCCGGGCCCTGGTAAATCCGGAAAAGGGGGAAAAGTACGGGGCTAAACGTCCTATGAAGAGCACTGCATCAGATATTGGCGGTGGACGTGATCAGCAAGCATAAAGCACTAAGTTAGTCAAGCCTAGCCTCAAACCATGTGTTGTGACGTGTCTAAACAGTCCGACCGCCCGCCCGCCCGCCTGCCCGCTGGCTAAGGCTGTTACACCAACATCACAAAAAAGGCAGATCTGTGACATGTGCTACAGTGACTGTCTAGCCTTGCCACCTCATGACAAATGTCACGCAGGCCACAGCGGTGACATCACAGCCATCACTGGCCATGGAATAACGACAACACAAACAGGTAGAGTAGAGATTTAATTAAAATAAAGTCTTTTGTTCACGCCAGAGTTCTGCCTTCATGCGATATTCACATCTCTGGTCTGATCGTGTGATAGCGGTCGGCTTCGCCAACAAAACATCACCTTGCTTGTTCGACCATTTAACTAACATCCATAGTATACACCGTACAAATAACCTATCTCATGAACTGAGACAGGAGGCGTGTTTGATGGAAAGAAAGGCTGTAGCTGGGTGAATGTGCATGAAATGGAAGTCGAGTGAGCTCGGGCCAGGCGTAGCTTGTCCTTATTTAGGACTATCACGTGTCATACTGGCGCAACGGTATATTCGGCTTCGCAGACTACCCCATCGCCCCTTGTCGGCAACTACATTTTCAATGCTGTTACCCATTCTTTCACCAAGATCGTCAATGTACGTGTTGTCCTCTTCACCCTCATCATCTTCCAGGTTCATCCACGCTTCCTCGCCCTGTTCATCCATCTCTCCAGCCCCCACTGCCTTGTCGAACTTGCCCTTTTGTCTGATGATTTCTTTGGCAGGTCGCCGCATCCTTCCTGTTGCAACAGCTCATCCAAATCTCGAGTGATCCTATGTCTCCACCACGCGATGTCTGACTTATTCTTATTTTATTCTCTAGTTCCACAACATGATGACACAATGCAAACGCATACATGCCCTCCTGCCGCGCCTTGTCCCAGGCATCAAGGCATTGATCGACAATTGCATACCGTCAGAGTTGCAGAAAATTGAGAAGAAGGTGAGCGTATGCACCACCTAAACGCTGTCTGTGGTGACAACGGCTAGGGTTGCTCACAGGTCGCGGGTAAGTGAACGAACACCATGCCCGTACCTGCCAACACCGTGCCCCCAACTGGTACGGGTTGACACCTAACTGAACTACCTACAGCATAGCCTATGTGGCCCACCGACCAGGACTTCAGGTTGGCAATCACTCCCAGGCACGTCAAACTGATTGGTCCCGACATTTTCAAACTTGCATGGCAGGCTCATGGGATTGAACGATCTCATGTTGGAGATCAATCAGGATTCAAACAGCTTCTTTGCCGATGAGACCGCTCAAAATGGAGTCCTCTTGCCAGATACTGAAACTCGTCGAAAACAAGATGTTTGAGGTCGAAAACCAGGTAGTCGAACGGTGTGTTTGACATCTGTGCTCAGCATTCACTCCATCACATTAAGGATCTTATTGCATGCTCCTCCAGCCTCAGATAACTTGACAAGATTATCGGGGAAAGCTAGATGGAACCCGTCATGGGCAGTCTTATCAATTATTTGGTGGGAAAGGACGAGGGGCTATGGGATATATCTGGGCTTGGTTCGCGCTTGCATGTTATCTGAGGTGATCGGTTTGACACCACTCCATAGCCCTGGAGACGATTGCATCAGAACTGCCCCCAGACAACAAAACCGCCGGCAAGGCATATGCAAAACTCACACCAAAGCTACTTGGACAAGTGCATGGCATGAGATGGACCTGCACATGACGCCTTTCTTTGACAAACCTTCGTTCTAGCCTGACACCCTGCCGGGGACACTGCCCGAAACATTGTGCGCACTTTTCATCCTTTCCAGCTCATTTCGCCGATCCTTCTCTGACACCACAGTCGCTAGCTGCTGTCGCGCCTCTTCTGACACATTCACGCTCAGCTGTCAGAAAATATTCACCCTGTTTCAATTCGTCCCTGGCAACTCGTCCGACCAATTGTATTGGTGTTTGTTCTCTGCTTTATGGATTGCCGCCATAACAACATCATGTAGGATATTCGTACGGCACGTAAAACTCTTGTATACTATGCCCTACCACCCAGTCGGCACCCACCACCAAGTCGGCATCACGTTTTGTCACGTTTTGTCACACATTTTCGCACCGCATAGTTCAGACTCCACCTAACTCCGACATGGTAAGAGCCAAATTAGTGCATCTCGGCATCAGGCATGTTTGAAGCTCGGCTTCGGCAGATGTTCGGCGAGTGACAACTGGCGTTACAAAGGCCAACCTCAAGATCTCAACAACTACTGCATTGTTTTCATCCGTTCAACTTCAGAGACACATATAGAGTGTATTAACTAGTATCTATGGATTGTAGCAGTAAAAGTTGTGTAGTTTTGATAGGGTGCCGACTTGGTGGTGGGTGCCGACTCGGTGGTAGGGCATAGTAGTTATCCTGGCGATGTATATCTGGTCATACCTAAATACCAGGGCATCTCCACCATGGTTAAAGCCATCGGAATGACAAGCCATCTCAGAACTAGAGGCTCTAAGCCGAAAGAGCGTTTTTGAAGATTGCAAACTAAGATGGCCAGAATATGACAATCTACCAACTCGAACATCGCCTTACATGACCATCTCCCACTACCTCCGAGTTCGACAATTTTTGTGGCGAAAAAGCAATGACGCTTATGGTTCAGTGTCCTGGGCGGGGCATCTGGGTAAGCTGGGAAGGCTTACACCCGTCGCGGCGTGCAGCGTGGGCAAAAGTTTGCAAAGAAGATACGGCACTCGGGAAATGCCACCCACTGGCATGGCGACTGCAGCCCAGCTTGTTGACGTATATGCGTAGCACTTCGCAATGGGCCCCGAGTTGTTACATAGAAGAATAGCTAGGGTAGCTACTATGAGTTAAATTATGACCTCAGCATCCAGCTCCTAAATTCGCCAAGCCCAACCTCCGCACATTTTTTCATCACAGATTGCAGCGTGGGTAAAAGTTTGCAGAGAGGGCGTGGCATGAGAAACCGAACCATATTCACCCCCCCTGCCATCTTCCTCAAAGGCTAGCCTTATGTCGGCCACTATGCAGAAGTTACAGCATCCAGCACTCACAGATTTACCATCCCAGCGAGACAGCCGAATGGTTGATCGCCATCCACACACCGCTCAATCAAGCACGGCTTCTGCCGCAGACTTGGTAAGAATGGTTCACATTTTTTATTGGTTTGACTGTAAATAATTCTGGAAAACAGATGTTGACATGCGTCAGGAAAGTTCAACAGCTGGACATTGGCGTCATGGACAACATATTTGCCGAAGAGCACCCTTTTCTTCATGTGGTGAGTGAAGTGCATGCGATAAAAAAATTCTGGGCATTAACGTGTTCTATCAAAGATTCACTGTTCATCAAGCGTGCGATCCGTCCCACAAGTCAAGCATGAGATTATTGGGCTTTTGGCCTCCCAACGGGCCTTGATATCGCAGCTGCTAAAGCTGAAAGCTCGATACAATGCATTTCGTTCCCTATTACAGGAAGAGGAAGGTGACGATGCTGCTGATGCATTTTGTAAAGCACACTATGGAATTGATGATGGTTGTGACGATGAGAACAAGCTGGCCATTGCTCTCATGGAGCTTACGTTTCAACCCTTTCGTTTTCCTGGACTAGATGTTCCACGCAAGGCAGATGGCAGAACATGTAAGCTATTTAACATATTTGTAAAGCAATGAATACCCGCTAATAGTTTCATTGGAGCTTGAACTATGCGTGCAAAGCTTATGCCTTCCCTCTCCCCTTTGGCCCCTCTTACCGTTTGCCGTACATGTAGTTTTATGCAGATTTGAACCGCCGCCTTTATTTTCGTATCATCATTGTATTTTTCTTTGTGGACTCACGCTTGGCATAGGCGCCTCGCATCAAACCTGTGATGACCACTCGGCCTGTAGCATACAGGCCTTGAAGTCGCCGTTGTGTTCGATAGGAGGTGCTATTCCCAATCAATAGGCATGCTTACTTACTTGAGGCTCGCTGAAGCGACGGCTCGGATAGTCGAATGCTTTCACGAGAGTCCCAGAAGAGACCAGCACAAATAGCATTTCTAAGAGAGCTGGGGAATAGTTACAGGCCGTCCAGACTTGATACAAATTGGCTACGTATGGAGGTCAGGTTATTCAAGGCGTCAAGGCATCCCTGCTGATTTAATGGGGGGTTGCGACTGAAAAAGGTAACGGGGGGCGCACGCATATGTGCCTGGCACGCATCAGGACAGGCTTAGGCCAGGGAATAATGGAAAGAGCTGGCAGCAAAAGTAGTAAGCAGCTACAAGATAGACAGGAAAAGGGGCATGGGAAGGAGGCCAAAACAGGAGGTAGTGTTGTAGTGATGGCCGAGATGCTCTGGAACGGTTCGACTGTTGGAGGAAGTGAGGGAGAGAGCAGTTTGAGAAGGGAGAGGAGACGAGGCCAGGCCAGCAAGCAATGACTTAGTCAGCAGCCGCTTGTGCGCAGAGAGCGGACGTGGACTTACCGGTGGATCGAATCGAGCCGGAGTGGGATTCAGGTTTGAATTCGACCAGCGCTTCGTTCTGGATCGAAGCCAGATGCAACAGCCTCGTTCCACCTCGCGAAGTAAGCGCGAACTGCCCGGAGACGCGGCCTGCGTCTCCAACCAATCGGAAATCAATGCGGCCATGCTAACCTGATCGCTTGTTGGCGCGTCCTCGATGCTGAGTCATCAGCTGTGATGCCAATGCTGGGCTTGGAGCTTGTTAATGCTGTGCACGAGCGGTGCTGACGGCACTGCTTCCCAGGCTTTCCGGGCGGCCCCTGCCTGGAATGCAGTTGCCCTGCTACCCTCAGTTACGCCCAGAGGGGCCGACCCTGGCCTGCTGGGCACGAGTTCAAGCAGACGGCCCTGCAGGCCCTGGGCGCAGGTCATACCGGGCTAACCCGTCGCCCTCGAATGCGCTCGGAGGGGCCGACCCTGGCCTGCCGGGCGCAAACGCGAGCAGGCAGCTCCGCTGGCTCCAGGCACAAATTCCAACTGGGGAACCAGCCGTCCAAAAACGCGCCCAGGGGGGCCGACCCTGGCCTGCTGGGTGCAAGCCTGGGCGGCCGGCTTTATCGCCCTCAAATGCGCCCGGAGGGGCCAACCTGTCAAGCACAAGTTTGGGTAGGCTGCCCTGCTGACTTCGGGCGCAAGCCCGGCCGGGCCAAACTCTGGCCCTCAAACTCACCTGGAGGGCCCAGCCCCGGGCTAAACCGCCGCCCTCAAATGCGCCTGGAGGGGCTGGCTCCGGCATGCCGGCGCAAACCTAAGCAGCCAACTTTTCAAGCCCACCCAGGGAGACCAGCCCCAGCCTACGTTCCAAACCACCCCGGCCTGGAGCTGCATTAGCTGCAGCTGCCCTGAAGCAGAAGGCACCTGAAGACAAAGGCAAGGCGAGAGGGGGGTGCCCTGCATGTCAATAAAGTAAGCAAGCGCCAGCGTTTCTTGCGCATTTGCCTGGCAACTCAGCGGGTTTCCTGGAAAACCTGCTGGCGCGTGCTTTACCAGCTCAGCGCTTTCCCATTTCCCAGCCATGCTGAGCTGCAGAGTCCTCTCAAGCCCTGGGGCCTGGCGTCAAACCAGATAGCCTACAGGCTTGGCGCAGGGTGTTATCAAGGGCGGCCCCTGCGGAAGGCAATGCGCAGCGCAGGTGCTGCTTCTTTTCTTTGCCAACTTGACTTACTTGGTTCCTTGCACCTTGCATTGCTGCCTGCCAGGTTTTCAGCGCATTCAATGCCTACATGTGCCGTGCAAGCCCGCTGCACCCTGCAACCAAGGCAACCTTCACCTAGTGACTCCAGCTGCTTTTGGAAAAAGAAGCTGCCCTTGTTGGGGGCAAAGTGATCAGCGCAGTGCGGCGGCCCGCACTGCCTATGAGGGCCATGCAAGGCTGCACTGTTTCGGTGCAAATAAAACTCATTGCATGCTGGAATGCATGGGAGATGCATGTGGAAGGGGTATGGCTGTCTACAAAATTTTTGACTGCTTGCCAGGTCCCTTTGGGTTCTCTTTATGCGTAATGTGCGGCAGGCAATGGTGGCGCATGTGCCTCAAAGCGCCTGGGCCAATAAGTGCCATACAGCTGTCAGAGGTTGCTTGCAATGAAAAGGTCTGGCACTTCGTATGCCCGACGTGCAGCAAATGCGCTGAAATGCGCCGTGTGGCTGCAGCGCCATGCGCCGCCCTCCTGCCTGCCATGCACCTGGAGGTCCAGCCTGGCCTGGGTAGCTCAAATCTGCAGGCAATGTGCCTGTTCGCACCAAGCGATGCCGTCGCCCATTGCTGCCCACTGCCATCGCTCCTGCCAGCCTGGCCCCCGCTGCTGCTGCTTTTTTTGACCCTCTGTTTATTGTCCAGCAGGCATTGCCCATGTCAGACAGTACATGCGGGCAAATAACTGAGTGGGATTGCATGTGTCAGGCAGTATAAATATGCATGTGATCATAACTCGGATATGAGCAAAGCCTATGTGGGGCTCAAAGCAGATGGGCGAGTCCCGGGTATTGCAGCCTCTGCTATTGCCATTACCATTGGGGGCAGCTGCTGGGCCATACCCCTGCTGAATATGTTTGCAGGGATAGCTTGCTTATAAACTCTAAGATTGAGAATCCGCCTCCAGCAAGGGTGGCGCAGATGCAAGTAAAGGGGCCCCATAGTAGTGAAAGGTTGCGAGAGGCAGCGCATGGGAACAGGGTGGCTGCGAATAAATGCGCTCAGCCATTGCGTGGGAGGAACAGACTCTACATATTGCCTGCGAGCAAATATGCTAGGTCGATTATAAGCATGAACCATGTAATTGCATCCTAAATAGTGCTGACTTCAGTCGTTGCGCAGGACAAACAGACTAAGGGAACTGGCTGCCAGGTCAGCTACATATACTAATCTGCCACTGATCGTAGAAAGGAAGTGACGCCAAGATCAAAGGAAAACAAAGGAAGACGAAGCAGGACAAAAGGAAGTCTATCATGCAAAGATATTGTAAGCGACCAATCGTACATACGCTGTAACGCGGTCTGGAAAATGCGTGGAGGCCAACTACAGCCGTGCACATGCTTGTGCATTCTGACAAGCAGCCGCCAAAGCCACAGACACATCACTCAGTTAGTTGGAAGCATGCTGTGATCTCAGCAACAGAAAGCTTTGGAAGCCTAAAATGTGACGGCCATCAGGTGAGTTAACATTGAGGCGCATAAACTAACCTCTCATTAAAGTAAAGATGTGCAAATGCATGGCAAACCTCCAGTAGATTATATGTAGTGTCAACACCTGGGCGGAAGATGCCAAGCCACTGCGCATATGCGTCTGGAGTTGGAAATTGCTCCGGAGCAACTCCTGCTTCAGGCATAACGACGTGCCTCAAAGCTGGGATTGAGCAAATAAGAAAGGCTAAGGGCTTGAGAACGTCGTCAAATTTGCAGGGCAACACGTCGTCTTTAGAGCGATTGGGGTGCTCAAATTGGTTGGATGTGGGTACTGCACACCGGTAGCATGCGCCAGGTTTGGAAAATCGGATCTTTGATCGGAAAGTGCGAAATGAAGGGAAAAAACGCGAGAAAACAGGGCAGCGATAGGGAAGATGTGACGCATCACCTTGAGCTATGGCATGCAAGACACATGTCCCAGCATGTTCCTGCAAAAATCTAAGTAGCGTGGCATTTTTTGCAGCCCTCGCAACCGAGCATGCTAGCGTGGCTGTGGTGTTAAGAATGGGAGCACCAGGCAGAGTAGGCTGGGCTTGAGCAAGTAAAGAAAGACTGCTAGGCGCTGCAAGTTGGTGCGAAGCTAGACCAGAAGCCTGCTGCATTGTAACATCATGCTGTTCTAAGTTCTGGGGAGCAGGGTCGACCGGTACCTGATAACCCTGGGGTAAGAGCTCAATAGCAGCAACTTGTGACAGGAATGCAGGGTGATGGACAGGGGGCAATGGAGGCTAAATAACAAATTAGCAAGAAAAAGTTTCATAGAGATAAAAATGCATACAATATTGCGAGAACAAAAATCGCACAATTGTGGGGATGATATCATGGTGCAATTAATAGGGTGGGAGTCAAGGAAAGTGGAGGTCGACAATCTACGGCATTGAGCTTTGGTCGCAAAGTCGAGGATGGAATTAAAGCCCCCAAGGTCAACGTCTGAGGCAGGCTGGTGCAGGGGCGCATCAGAATAAATGAGATGGGATATACCAGTGGTGCCCTCATGCCGTGCAAGGCGCCCAGACTGTTGAGCATGCAGTGTCATATGCTTCGGAATGCGAAAATGCAGCACATAAGTAACGTGACTGTAGTCAATGCCTTGAGCAAAAGCGGACGTGGCACATATCCACTTGGATGCCCCTGAGACCCATCGGTTTTGGGCAGCAGCACGAGACTCGCCATCCATGGGTCCAATATAAAGCGGTGCATCAATAGATGCAGCCAATTGTTTTGCATCCTCAACATACTCGCAAAAGATGATACCGCGGTCAAGGCTTGACTGGAAAGCATGATGCAGGGCGGTCTTGAGAATAAACTGAAACAGCTGTTCTGGGGGCGTGCGTGTGACAAGAAACTGGATATTGGGGCGGACAGTAGGTTCCCGGATGACGTGAGTTGGGTGCTTCTGAGTATCAAGCCCAACAGCCTATGTGGTTGAGCTACGTTATAACTGTATTGATGACGGACTTACTCTCCACAAAGCACCTTCGGCAGATGGGCTAACAGTTGCAGATAATAGAATTATTTGGCAACCTATGCAACCCAGGAAGGTGAACGAACAAAAGCTGTCTCGATAATCCCGGGATAGCAATATTTCATGGGCCTCATCAACAACGACAGCATTTAGATAGCCAGAACAGTGCGAGCTGCGGAGCCAATCGCGGAAAGGTTCCATGGCAACATGCTCTGCAGCAGCGAAAACTAGCTTGTCACAAAATGGGTTGACCCTGCAATCAAAGGGGGACCAGGTGCTGTGGGGAATATTTTTCGCTGATGCATCCAAAAGCGCCTGGTTCATCAACGAAATAAATGGAATGATGATCACGCGAAAGCCGGGATGCGAAGAAAAGCATGGCGCTTGATACACGGCAGATTTGCCGCCTCCCGTGCGAAGAACAACCAGCACATGCGGGTGCATGCGAGCTACAACCTCGATGGCCTGGCCTTGGGAGAGAGACTTGAAATGTGCATTTTTACGTCTAAACAGGGAAGCGACATAGGTTAGGCGGGACGGGTGCACAAGGATGGGCTCCGCATTAGGCCGTTGGGGGTGTGGGATACGCAAATGAGTTGTCCAAGGTATCTTGTGAGCGAGAGTTGTTGAAATCGTGTCCTGAATAATAGGAAGGCAGCGCTCTAATATGCTGCTCTCAACAGCAGCAGCATCATGAGAATGAATGTGGGTGCCTTCTAGGGTGGGGAGGGCATGCTCTAGGCGGAGAAGAAGCGGACCAAGCGCATGGGGCAGATCAGATGGTGCAATGAAGGGGGAGTGGGGTTTGATAGAAGGTGCCCGAAGACCTAACCAAGAATGGTACTGGGAGGCCAGGCGAAGGGCGGCGAGATGCGTGTTCTCAGCGAGGCCAGGTAAATCATTATACACAAGGCCATAGCGCGTATTTCCTGTGAACGAGGAATGTCCGAAACATGTATCTATAGCATCATCAACCTGATCAAGCTCATCATGGTGATTCAACACAGAACGTAA
>JBBPMH010000367.1:0-31135 GCA_038090235.1 Pulveroboletus ravenelii
GTGTCCCAACGACCGCCAGTGCCGCAAATGATGATGATGTGGCAGACGGAGCGCCGGCACGAAAAAAGAAGAAGAAGAAGGGGGGTGGGCTCACGCAGAAATAGGGCGAACCATCGACACCGCCTGCTTTATGATGGGTGGCACTGTCTGGGCTGACGTCTTTCCCCGTGCCATTGCGGTGTCGTTATCCAACTCTCTCACGTATCCCGCGTAGCAGTGGAGTAGGAAGATTTCATTCATACTTCCGTCTTTTGCGCTTCGCTGTCCTCTGAGTTCTCGCACAATTATGCTTGAGCTCGAGATTTAGTCTGGGTTCATGACGAAACGACTTGGAAGCGCAAGAGTGTATTCTTTGCGTGATCGATGCATAAATGGTCCAAAGGGAGCACTAGCGCGATATTGGCGTGCCCAAAGACAAAATGATTCGATGGTAACTGCCATTCGACAACTAACGAGAGAGAAAAAAAGAGGACATAACATGGAAACAAGTAAATATAGAACTGTCTGTAAACAGTCCGACCGCCCGCCGGCTAAGACCGTTACGCCAGAAGCAGCAATGATACTATACTGAACGCTTATGGTTCAGTGTCCCGGGCGGTATATATGCCAGTTATAGGTAAGCTGGGAGGCTTACGGCCGGTCTGAATCACATGGGGGAGAGGGGGGGTTGAGGGGCTTGCCCCCAAATAACAGGCGCAGCTTGTAGTAGTGAACGCCCATCTTTCCCCGCCCATCATGTCTCGCTCGCAGTCTGAATGGCTACTTGAGATGCAGACAGTGACAGCATCCTCGACTACTCTGCGTGAGGACGTCGATGCTTGGCAGGCCAAGTCTCCGCCTGTTGATTCACGCGTCGATAGATTGCGCTATTGGTGTTACCTTCTTCACGCTCTTCTGTGCATCCTTCACCTCGTGCTGCTGACCATGTTGTGGCACCACCCGGAGCGTGCCTTCACTATCCCTTTCGATAACAGTGTCATCACGGCTGGGCTGAGTGCTTCATTACAAGCGTTCTACTCCGTACGTGGTCCCATGGTTCGAAGACGTCTGAGTCCCGATTAATATTGTGGAGTTCAGGTGTACACAATCATACTGGTTTTCGTAACCCAACGTCTCGCATTGTCCACTTGCCTTTCCCGGTACCAGAAGCTCACTGCTACTCACGATATATCCGAGGCCTGGAGCGGACTCGGAGCTGCTATCGTCGTACTATGGCGGCAAACCCAGGTTGCGGCATCACCCTACATGGTGGCTCTGGTGTTGATATACTTGGCATGCATTTCATTCCTGCATGTCGTATCACCGACGATCATGCAGTTTCAGCCATACAACACCTTGCTAGAGATGGTGGTCCCGTCGAACTCAACCTGGCCTGACCCCTCTGTTAACCTCTCTGCGCTTTCGTGGGCTATGATAACGCCGTCGGTCCCACTCCTGGATGATATCGACTCGTTTGTGTTGTCGACTTCAGGCCTGGTGAACAGTACGTTATATGACACTTTCACCAGGAGGCAGAATGCTGTAAAAGCGAGTGTGAACGCGACCACTGTACATGCCAATTGTGGGCTACTTCCAATCCCGCCAGGTGTGAGAGGCAAAGGCATCACTGTTCCACTGAGCGCTGGCGATAACATAACGGCGTATCCTATCAGCTTATGTGAGATACAGATCAAATTCTGTTGTGTTAGCCTAATGTATTGCACAGGGAAAGACGAGATATTGTTTTCCAACTCAATACAATATAATTGCGCTACTGGTACTTGCCCGCTGGTGTTCTTCGTCTCCGCTGCTATAGAGCCAGATAGTTCGATACAGACTCCAATCAGCTTCAATACGACCTGGCATTATACTCCAATTGATGGTCAGGTAGAGACACCAACGAACAGGGACTCATTTTGCTCATGCCATATACAGGTGGGGAGACGCAAACATCCGATACGACCGTTTACCTCGTGGCCTGCTCGCTTTATGCATCGTCTAACCAAGAAACACTTGACATGCAATATGATACCCTGTCGTCTGCAATGGGAAATGCAGATGAGCCATCACGAAGATGGTCACTATGGTCTTCTGCCATCAATGGTGCATACTCGGAGGCCCTGAACAGAGGAGTGTGTGATTGTGCACTTTTCCTGTGTCAGTAATTCTGATGAACCCTAAAACAATCAGATTTTTGTTGCAATGCGCCGTGCATTTTTTCCCATGGAATTTTCACGTGGCCATAGTTTATTTTGTCAAGGTAATGGGTGCTCTGCAATTTCAACAATGGATGTGTATGCATGCCATATCCCATGTCCCTTAGTAACTGACTCACTCCCTTGTAGGTACCTTATGTCCTTAGTTGGTGTGAATGCAACAGCAAATAGTATAATAGCAAAGTCCAAATCAAGTGCACATCCTTCAGTAACACTCACTCCATCTCAGATGGAGGCTGCAATATCTCGAGTAGCTGCACAATTGATCTGGCTAGGTTTGCTTCTGAGAATTACTTTGTGGCATTGCTTACAAGGACATGATAGCTGGGCAA
This sequence comes from Pulveroboletus ravenelii, assembly GCA_038090235.1. NCBI lineage: Eukaryota > Fungi > Basidiomycota > Agaricomycetes > Boletales > Boletaceae > Pulveroboletus > Pulveroboletus ravenelii. Next base: position 2,528 of record JBBPMH010000367.1, read on the forward strand.
CTTGGTGAAAACAATGGTGGATTTGCACTTTCCCCCAGTAACAATACAGTCACAGAACAAGCATCCAGGTGGCAACTAAATGTCAGTCCATTCTTATCACTGACTACCACTATTAAACTCAAAATATTCTAACTGCTGATATCTAGATCAACCAAGTTCCAGTGAGTCCTCTATGATGAATTGCAGTAATAGAGGAACTTACAATGATTCAAAACAGGTTATCTGTGGCCTTTGTGCATCACTTACCTTGCTCACAGTTGTCTATCTTATAGTCAGGGGTTCTTCAAGATCCCAGAATACCCCTGTTGACAACACATCTATCTTGGAAATGTTGTGGATTGGTGTTCATACCCACACCCTCCAAGAAGTATTTGATATTGTTGAACATCCCTCATTGGAAGTCCTACAATCCATGGGAATGTTTAACATTTGCCTTGCCAATGTGAAAGACAGTTACTCAGGAACTAGGTCTGAGAGTACTGAGGGGCATTCAGTGGAGGGACCATTGCCTTTTCTTGAGTTTGGAAACATACAACAGAAAGGTATGATTGCAACTTCTCTGCATGGTCCATCAATGAAACAGTCTACTAGCTGGAAACCCTGAAATCAAATCCAGAACTCAAATGGGGTGGTCCTCACACATCCATCACTTTTGCTGTTCAACCATTCTGTTTCCTTCACTTATATGGTGTTATGTCTTCCATGGGATCTTGGTTGTGTTCCATCTTGCCCTCATGGCTATATTCACCCACCATGCTGAGCACTACATCATCATTCCATTAGATAGCACAGAGACAACAGTAACATTGAGTACTTCATTGCAACTATTCTATACTGTATGCTCATCATACACACAATTTGTGTCCAGCTAACATTTATTTCAGCTATACACTGCAGCCCTGGTCCTTGTGACACAACAATTGGCTCTGCTTCAGAATATGGCATCAAGAAGGGACCTTACTGACATCCATGATATTTCTTGTGCATGGGTGGGACTTGGATCAGCAATAGCCACCCTGTTGCAAAAAAGGAAGACCTTGGTGTCATATCTGACAATGCTTTGCATCATGATATACTTTGCATGCATCTCAATTCTTCATATATCCTCATCTGCAATTATGCAGTTCCAGACATTCAACAGCACTATGGTCAACATGGTGGAGTCAAGATCAGCTTGGCCAGACTCATCAGTTAATCTGCAAGATCTTGACTGGGCTAACATATCTCCACTTGTCCCAGCAATTACACGGCTCCCTGAGCTCTCTACCAAAGGGCTGTTTGCTAGCACAGTCTATGACACTCCTTTGGTCACACCCACATCTCTCAATGCCATTGTCAATGTCACCACCATCCATGCACACTGTGGTTTGCTCTCCAATCTCTCTTTAGATTCATATAGGCTCAGTTCTGCTGTACTGCCATTGGGTCCAATAAGTATGTCCATTCCATCAATGTGTAAGTTTCCATAGAGCATAGCTTCAAAGCCAATTCTGATCATCTTTCAGGGGACAACACTATAAATTTTCTGCACTATTACACAAGTACTAGTGTGTGTCCATGTCTTATTACACACATGCTATTGAATAAAAATACTTTGTGTTAACAGTGCCATGGATGCAATGGTTATATGTTTTTCTCAGCCACCACTGCCATGGATTTTGGTGCTGATTCACTTCCATCTGCATCTGGGAGTTCCATGATAGTGAACCAAATAGAGGCCATTATTAAAATAGGCAAATTATATATTGTCAATTTGATATCCATGCCAAAGCTAACAATTACCTCACCAGGAAGTGATACACCAACTTTTCCAAGAGTGACCTACCTAGTAGGCTGCTCGCTGAACACAACATCTGTCCTGAACACCTTGGACCTACAAACCAATGCCCTCAGTAGCCTAGATCAAACCCAGTCGAACATGTCAGCAAACACAGGGCCATGGACACTCTGGTCACCTGGTCAAGTGTCAGAGCTTGCGAAAGGAGTATGATATTCACTTTATTTTCCATCCTCAGTCCTACATTGAACGGAAAAACCCAGATGTCAGCTCTTATGTCAAATGCACCACGAGCAGTGTGTCCTGTTAAGTCTCCGTTGCATATGCAACCTTGTATACATACCACAAGCCTGGACTAGTATGTTGTCCCCCACTGACCTAGCCTGATGTATGATATTCCCTAGTCACCTTATGGAAAGGGTCGGGATCAATGTGGCCCAAAGCGCAATTTCCACTGGATCTAGTAGAGCCCCTATAGTCACCCTTGATCATTGTCAGTTTGAAAATGCAGTATCTGAACTTGTAGCTCAAGCAATATGGATTGGTGAGTCTGTAAGGTATTTCACTGTTCTGTGAGTGGTAATGTGCATATCTAGCTGGTCGCACAAACCGCGGTTTTCAACCTGCCTTTGGAACAAGCCATGTCACGGATGTAATAGTTCAACTACGACTAAACGTGAGTGATTCAATTGAGAGAATGAAATATTGCGTCTCCTAATAGCGTCTGCAGATTAACATCGTCCCTGTAAGTCCATTCAGCTCTGGACGTCCCGAAAAGACAGAAGTTCAAACGAAACATAGCTCTCATTTGCCCTCGGAGCATCCGTGACTCTCTTTCTGCTCACGTTCTACTTGGTCGGGGCAACGGCACCGAGACCCCTTGCAATTTCCTCGCTCGGCGTGCTGCAGACATTGTGGCTTGGATCACACTCCCAGCCCATCCGTGATCGTATGCTGGAAGTTGATGACCCTTCCATCGATAATCTGCGGAGTGCCGGCACACTTAGAGTCTGTATTGCAGATGAGTTAGCCGCAGCGGGCAGAAGGGATGAAGAAGATGTTCCAGAACCAGTGACGTTGGAAGAGGAGTAAGTGATCGCATTTTGTTGGAGAAGTTCAGACTAATTGGTGTTTTCGGCTTTGAACTGGGGTTTCCAGCATGCAGACGATCCATTTGGTGTCGTTGAACTAGGCTCGCATTGAATGTTTGAATACAACACAAACGTCACCATATCCTTACCGTTATTATATGTACTATATGCCAGTAGTCTGTGCCATAGGAGGAGGCTGTTATCGGCGCAAGGTCCTGAAGGCTAGAAATGATTATAGGAATGGCAGTTTCGAACGGCAATACATTGCTGGCTCTAGGAATATAGGCGTTCAATTCTCAGAGCTCATGCCAAGGGAGCTTGTGGATTGTACGTGTGATTTCCCCTCAATCACCCTAACGGTCAGCCCGGTGCCGCGGCCAACACGAGCGTCCAGAGACGAAGCGCCGGCACGCAAAAAGAAGAAAGATGAGATGGTGTAGAAATAGGGTGACCATCGATACTGTCTGCTTTGTGATGATTGCACTGTTTGGCTGACGTTTTTTTAAATCCGTATATCAATTCCGTTTCGCTGTCCTTGTAGGAAGACTGAGTTCTCGCAATATTGATCATGCTCATGCTCATGATTTAGCCTAGGTCCATGATGAAACGACTTGGAAGCGTGACATTGTATTCTTTGTATGGTCGATGCACAAAGGGAGCACTGGCACGATGTTGTCGTGCTCAAAGACAAAATGATTCGCTCACATTTTTGTGGTAAGCCATTCGGCAACTAACGAGGGGAAAAAGGAAGAGAACTTAGCATGAAACAAGTGTCGTTTGTTGAGCGACAATTACTCCCCTTTGACTTCCCCCACTTCTTCATTAGACCTGTTATCATACAGCTGACAGGCAAGTTAGAAGATCCTCAACGAACCAACAACCCACATACCTCGGGCTTGAAATCAATACTTTCACATACTGGGTCCACCACTGACCACGCAACAGGTACGCGCCTCTCATTCGTCGGGAATTGTACCCGACTGGCCCAATACTTTGCAATTTGCCGGATCGGCCCTTCCTCTGGTCCGAGAAACACCATCCTCCAAGCAAGTTGTTTCAGCTTGGGAGACTACTCTCCCAGCGCCTGTAGATCATTGAGCGGCGATGTATAACTCGAGCTAATATACCTCCTTCTCGAGCACGAGGATGCTCGGGTTATCAATGCCAGGGAAATTGCTGTGGGGGCACCTGATAGTATGATGGCGTCAGAATCATTAATGCGTCACGGGTGGATCGAATAAGAAAAGGGGTCCCTCGTAGTGTGGGAGGCTGCTGGAACACGTTGTCCAAGCCCACATGGGCAACCCATTGGCACCATATTTCAAGGTCTGTTACTGACGTGAAGAAGCAGTGGAACAACGATTCATAGATAGAACTAGCGGCCGCACGAGTCCCTGCTATGTGATCCAGGACACGGTAGAATTGCATCCTGACGGAGTTATCTTTCTCCGCAAGTCCTGCCAAGGAACTCGCGGAGGGTTCGTGTCGTCACGGAGATGTAATGATACCCGTGGTCAATCTCCCCTGCATGAAGCTTCCTTGGCCGATAGAAATAGAAGTGCGATGCGGCCACCAACATCAAGTTGCGGACCTTCAAGTTTAATTTCCTCGATGGCCCCTTTGCTTGCAGCGTTCAAGAAATGTCTTCTCAATGTTCTGATCCGTCAATGCAATCCAGTATTGTTCGAGGAACGTCCGCTTCCTCGCAGGATTGACCATGCCCCCCGGGGACCTTCTCCCGTGAGCGTGTTGTCCGCTCTTCAGATCCTACCAAAGTGTAGAATATGGTTACTTAGGCGGGGTTAGTCCAAAATGCCCATAATATAGGGCCGAGCGCCCATTGGCTCGCTCCAATACTTAAAACATGATTCCTGGGGCGAAGTCGCCTGAATGATTCGGACTGTGCTCGAACCCCTCCCTAAAAATTGGGGCATTGGTACCTCCGTATTGGCGTCACAGAGAGCCCACACAAAGTGACATCGGACTGGGTTCGTGAGAGGGTAGACAGAAACAATATCCTGTAGACTGGGTCACCGCCCAGAGGCTGCATCACAACGAGTTGCTTGTCTCCGAGAAGGTGGACGAGTAGATAGACGAGGAAACACGTGTTGCCCGGTGGCATGGAGCAAATGTCAGGCCAACTTTGTCAAACTCACCGCTACTAGATTGTCCAACAGCATAATCTCCATGTCGATATCTATGTGCGTCCAACGCCTGCAGTGCAGTTGAGTGTCTTGTTGCTGTTCTCCGAAATCACTGCAGTAAAGTACCCAAAGGTCGGTAAAATCGCTGAGGTTCATGAACTCGACGTTCCGGGGAGGAAGCTATTTCACGAAAGCTTTTGGATTGCCCCAAACGATGCTGGCAAATTGCCGAAGCTGAGCTAGGTAAGGAAATAAGGAAGTAGACATGATGCATAGACGAATAGAAGTGGCGGTTGATGCCTGTTGACAGGCTTGAAATCTATCTACCTAGGGTGAAACACGACCCCCAATTATTAAACGAGCCCGTCCAAGGATACCACCACGACGCCACGTCGGGCGTTTCAACTCGATGCGGCCGCGTACAACTCATTCAGTTCTTCGACCCGGTTGCAACGATGTTCTCTTTTGGGCGTGGCGCATGTATTAGTACGTCTCATTGGACTTTTTTCTTCCCCGTCCTGTGAACCTAGCTTGGCAATAACACATAAAGATCATGCCGACTCTTGGACGAGCATAGCCCGCGCATGTCTCGGATCTTGCTTTGGGGGGAAGGGATAACGTAGTCCGAGGCTCTAAGCCACACGGATCAGAAGACGTCGGCTCACTTCTCGTCATGCGTCTCTACACCTGAGTAATTTGCAAACCCCGCAGAAACCGCCACGAAGGAGAGACATCGCCGCGACTCGCGCTACAGCCTATCTTCCAGTTGACATATAGAACGGTGAGCAACGGTATTCTCATCCGGACGGAGATGAGTGTGGTCATAGCCTCACCATTTGTGTGCGTAGACGAGTGACTGCAGCATGCGGGGATCAGTCTCCGTTGTGAGGAAATTGGTTAACGTTACCAAGCGTCGTACGATCTCCCTCGTCACACATTCATTGAAGAACTGAAACATTGCGACGGGCAGCTGCTGTGCACTGTTCCGGTAACTAAATCGCGAAGAACGCTAACACTGTTGCCAAGGCTAAGGCGTGGAGCTAGCTGCCATCTCCAACATCCAGTGTCCTTCCTCTTTTCGCGACTTCACTACTTGATTGCACGTTGCTTTCCGTGGCGCGCCGCCTAATCTGAGCAGCTCCGTTAGGACAAATGGGTGTCCCTCTCGTTCGGATAGAGGTAGGTCAGCATGTTTGGCGAGCGTATAAAAGGCCCATTTTTTTTCGTTCTATTGCCATACGACCCGCTTCCTCCACCATCAACAGTTGACTCTATTCGACCATGTACCACTTTACCACTCTTCTCGTTGCTATCCTCACTGTCTCTGGTCCTCGTGTCCTCGCGCAGACGGCGACAACGCTCGCCTACGACACCACGTATGATAATTCCAACCTGTCCCTCAACCAAGTAGCGTGTTCTGATGGGACCTACGGTCTGGAGACCAAGAACTACACTACGCTGGGCTCGCTGCCCACGTTCCCTAATGTCGGTGGGGTAGACACCGTGTCGGGCTGGAATTCCCCACAATGCGGCACGTGCTATGCTGTCACATACGGCAGCACGACGGTTAATATCCTGGCTGTGGACAAGTCGACGACTGGGTTCACGGTCTCGGAGGCGGCGATGAACAATCTGACAGGCGGTCAGGCGGTTACGTATGGTAGGGTTAATGTGACCTATGTCTCTGCGCCTGCAACTGCATGCGGATTGTAGTAGAGATCGGGCCGAGCCCTGGGTTGCTAAAAGATGGTCAGTGACCGCCTCTCGATGACTTTTTTGGGGTTCTGGGACTGATGCCGATGACCATTCATTTCTCAGACGTGTTTTGGCTTGATTGTGTTCTGGAACTCTTTTATGTCATTGAGGACGATGGCACTGGACAGTTGTTTAGTACCGCGCCCATGTGCCGAGCGTCAGCTGGACTGTATTGACTTTATTCTGTCGCATCACGAGGTTGTGTTACGTAATGTTTGAATGCATTATGGGGAACTGGGAAGGTCACTGGGTCGAGGAGAGGTCCATCGGCGCCCATATGTCCGCTATTTACTCGGCCACTGGATCACAAGTACTGCAACTACGCGGCGCAGCCACACTGCTAATATCACCTATCCTTGTAGCGCGAAGAAATCAGTGACAGCCTCCGGAGCTTCTAGGTAGAATGATGGCCCTTCGACGAGCTGGCGATATAGAGTATTTCTATTCCAGACGGAAGGGATTCCCATCGTTTCCAGTTCATATGAAGCATTTATGGATTCCTGTACGTGTGGCCCCGACGGGGGGATTCGCATGCAACGAGTAGCTCAAGGTAAGGCGGTTCCATCACTGGGAAAGGGCACACCATACCGTTATCGCCCACAGTCCGAGGTACCAGGACGGAATGGAAGGATCAGTGATACGCGATCCCATCCGCAGTGCGTATGGGCCAGAAGCGCACAGGATGGGCTGTTAACAGCACCCGAACTGACAGCGGAAAAATGATGCGGTGAACGCGGTGTGGCCTGCGGAGGGGGCGCTCTTTAGCGTCAGGCTGACGTCTGCGTGGTCAGACTCGGGGGTTTGCATTGTACATTGTGATGTGGTCCTGTATTTTCCCTGTTGGTCCATCGAGCGCTTCTCCGGAGCTGAGACGATATCGAATCGATTCACAGCACTGCCAACTTAAGGAACTCAGCCGGGGCTGCGTAGGATGGCAGTGGATTGATGACCCCCATCGAAGGGGTTGAATGCACTTATTTAGAAGGTGCCCCCGGCAACGAAACGCCTTGTTCATTCTATTAAGCCAAGCTTTCATCCACTTCGTTCCGTCCCTCGTACAGTCCTCTCACCCAAGCCATCTCCAATGACCCCCTCCTCCGTCCAAGAAACTCACCAACGCATGTGCTACTTATTCTCGCCTCTTCGTTTCTGACGTCCCTTTCTACAGCCAACACGGCTTCGCCCCCTCATCACTCGCCCCCTGTTGATCTTCGAAAGATGGCCTCCCACTCGACCCTCCTCACCCCATCCCACAGGGAGCACAGGCTCTCATCCCATGCATCACAACTCATGCAAACAGGTACTGCAAGACTCGGTTCTCGTTCGCCCTCCTCTATACCTTCATCGCCCACATCAGCGTACGCCCCTGCCACACCCTTTCCCATCCTCTTTTGCTGATTTTTTTTTCTTAGCCACTCGTCCTCATCAGCCATTTTTGAGCGGGACGTGGAACCCATCCGTCCGCCATCACCCCCATCTTCCCACCCACCCAATCCACACCGCATCCCGAGATCAAAGGGCACGGAACAGCTTGAACAGAGCGTACCCTCTGTCCTCGACACCGCAGCATCGATCCTCACGTCCTCTTCCACGGAGGAGGATCACATTGCCGTCGTGACGCCTGCCAGGGACAAAACGCGCAGCGGTCTTGCAAGCCCGATTGGGAGCCTCAGAAGTAGGAGCCCCAGTCCGACTGGTGGCAAGTCACCCACCATCCATCGCTCAAGCTTACTATTGAGCGTGCCTGGGTCCTCGTCACCTTCTGCGCCACTCCCATTGCCGATGCTCTCCTCGAGTCCTACCAAGGAACTTCAGGGCCGTTTGACCATTCAAACATCTTCCGCCGCCCCGGCTCCCCCCGTTGGGATCGCAACAATGACTAGGAAGAATGAAAAATCAAGTCCTGCCTTCAATACCCCCACATCAGCGTACTACTCTACAATCTCATCTGCCGAATCGTCCCCCGCGGCGATCGCTGAACCTCTTCCCCCGGGCGCCGCATCGCCCCTCCGACCCGTCGACCAACTTCAATCCGTGCAGCAACTCCAAACGCCCCACGCCCAGGCCGCGCTTTCTCCTTCCTCGACCTATACCGGATCGCCGTACACTTACCCGCTGAATATCTCCCACCCACCCTCTCCGACGCACGTCGCTTCGAAACGGCTCTCGTTCATGTCTTACTCGGATCTTCTCGCATCCACCCCCACGTCGATGGTTCCTCTCTCGTCCTTCACTACGTGTGCCTCATCCGATCCACCTCCCCATATTTCTGGTGTGACTGGCTTCGGTAACACACGTTCTAGTACCGGATCCATACTCGGTAGGGACAGGGACAGCATCGCGCTGTTGGACGACGTTGGTGGCGAGTGGGAGCGCGAGGGCATGGGAAAGGGACTCGAAGAAAGGCTGGAAGCCTTGATGATCGTCCCCGGCGGGGTTTGAGGAGCAGGATATCACGTCGTCTCCAACAACTGCTCAAAGTTGGCGAATGGGAAGGAACGGAATCGAAAACCAAATCAATCATGCGGCTCCCCCTCGACCGGCACTTCATCGGCGTCTATGGCCCGGAAAGATAAGCAATATGAAATCTCAAACGTAAAATGTGAACCAGATAATGAACATCAAAGTTATTCTATCTTACTCGCTGTGTATTAGTGGCTTTAACTATAACTATGCAAGCCCTACCATTCTTCTCCTTGTCCTCTCGTTCTTGTTTGCTATTTGTTACGTCCTCACCGACCCCAGCTAGATTTCCGTTCTCGAGATCGAGACGTTATGTGCCTACGCTTTCAGTGTACTTTGAGCCATGGTAGTTGTCGGATCGTTTGGTTGGCATTTCACATGTGACTGTCTTCAAGTTCTATTTGATGGTTCTCACCCTTCGTAGTGTATGGCAGGCGTGTCCTATACATGATTATGACATGGTATTTATTCTACACCAGATGGATCCCTGGATGGGTCTTGGGTCCATCCCACGGACGAGATACTAACCGTTGGCCCGCTGCATAATCTGAAGATCAGTTTGCAACTCCAGAGATACATACATACACAACTGCTTCTGAAATTACACTGCCAAAATCCAACATCACGCTCGACCTGGATCGATAGAGGTTTGACCCTCGACACGAGTATCGTATCCATAACCGTTACCAGGAGCTTCTCCAGGACCATCGTAGTGCAGCTTAGTGATGTCATAGTTGCCTGACGATGGATGTCAGAGCAAAGCGGGCGACCACTCATTCTAGTCATACCGATGAATTGCCAACCCTCTTCCTTCACATGGTAGAGATTGCATGTGTTGCCCGTGAACGCGTCACGGTGAGCTGCAGCATAAATACTTCTCCTCCCAAGCTCCTGAGCTTCCTCATCTGTGAGCTCCCACCGGTACCCTTGGTCCAACACACCGTATGCAAATGTGCTCCCCGATCCCACGGAGAAGAGGTCGCCCTTCAGGCGCGTACCATCAGAATCTACATAGAATAACGCAGGGCCCTTGAAGGAATAAGCCGTCGTCGATGAGCCATGGGTAAACTATCCGGGCTTACTGTCTTGTCCCAGCCACATATCATCGTACCCTGACCATGACGTAAAAGGAGGCTCCAACAGATGACGGGAAACGTACCAAGCTCAAACCCATGCCCTTGTAGCTATACATAAGATTGCTGAGGTATTTGCTCGCAGCAGACACCGAGATGCGCTCGCGATTTCGGAGTTCATGGAGGCGACAGTGCATTCCCAAGTACGTTTCCCAATATTGACAATCGGCTGATCAGGTGAGTGAATTCGTGGGCAAACAAGAGATGTCGCAGTGTCGCACCTGCACCCCCAGCTATTGTCCCTAATAAATAGGGATTGATTTCAACGACCTTCTTTACAGTTCCAGTCGCTGTGCGTTAGCAAAGGTATCAGACAGGTAGCATCGGCTGATTCAATGCTAGATCCCACCTACGTAGCTTCCCGCAGTAGCCCGGGAATCAACAGCGACAATAACACCACCTTGGAATCTGAACGCCAAGGTCGTCGTTCCGTGCTGGATCTTGATCCTGCACGATGGGTCTGCGTGATCGTCCGTGTGAAGCCTCAAGAAGGCAGCTGGCTTTACTGAAGTTGAGATGATACATGCTGCTTGAGGGGAATGCTTACTTACGTCTGGAACAGACGGAACGACAAAACTCGGTACACCTTTAGCCAGACTGTCATGGCCAGCGATGGACCCCCACATGGCGTCAGAGCAATTGGCGTCGTTGTCGTTGATGGAAGCATTTCGTGTTTGCATGTGAGACGCTGCGCCGGTCCTTGCGTATCGCTGAATGAGACTGTTCATGATCGTGGTCAACTCGAGACTTTTGTTGGCTGACGCGGCTTCGAAGGACGCGCATACCTAGTACTCCCGATGGGAACACCTGCTTATTTATAGTGTTCCATTTGCGCATGTTTAGCGCTGAAATGATGTAGACGGCGTGTAAATCAATGGAAGAGGTAGATGGATGGATGGCACAGCAGGCAACACATGGTGCAACTCGAAATACGTCGATATGGGGCTGCTGGCGGGGACAAGAGACAAGTCACGCTAGCAGCATGGAAATGGAGACGGAAACATACCCGGGTCATCCACACCATCCATAAAGCACAGAAAAATGCTTGTGGAGGCCCCAAATTCACTGTGCTAATGAGGAAAGCTCAAGTCGGGTACATATTAGGTGATTTAATTGTTTCAGAAGCCTAAAAAGTGGACAGATATGGAGTATGAAGTGGTTGGAACAACGCTTACAACTGGAAGAACGAGCGCTGTGCTATGGGGGAGTAAGGAGATGTGATTTGTACATACCACAACTTGATGTGAACGGGTGCGCTTGTACAGCCACTTGATTGCATAATAGCGGACAAGTGCCTTCCCACAGAGTTTCTACAGGTAGATACTTCCTTCAATATAGTGACTCGTACTAATCGGTCTTGGCCCAGGTGTACTTCCCTACTGCTCTTCTTTACAAATATAATTCATAGTAATCGTGTTTGCAGCCGTCTGGTGCTACCACCCCTTGGAAGCGTTCAACGTCACGACGTGCCTTTATATCGAACTATGACGTGGTCTACGGCGGCACACTCTCCAACTATCAACTGGACCGCGTGGACCGTCGTATCATGCGAGTCATTGTGCACGTAACCCTGAGGGACGACCCGAGATGGGCTCAGACGAGGAGTTATGGTGGTATGTGTTGTGTGTGTGACGCCGCCAGATCACGGATGTACTGATCCGTTCAGGTTGGTACGATCACTCGTTCGACATTTCCTAGCGACGCACGCGCTGTCCTGTGGCGGTTGTCGTCACTCGATTCAGAATCGGACGTCGGATTCACCGCTTCGAAGTGCATCCTGTTGTATTTTTCGCTGCCATAACCCGACGAAATTAGCGTCGTCCCTGTCTATCTATCTTAGATCTCGGCCTGTCGTCGAGACTATTTCCAGCGGTACCGGGGTTCGAGGTGTGTCAGGTTGCGCCTTCCACTCGTCTTCGTGATCTCCTTTTGCATCGCACGCTTCACGTCCGCTTGGAGGTTGTATCAAAGGTGAGCTATCGTCGTCAAACATATCTCCGTACTGTACACCGACGCCGTCGGGGCGCGGTGTACGACCCCTCTTTTCCCTGACTCATCGTGATCCCATGCTGTCGTGACAGAGACCATATGGACGAGCTCCATGTATGCCAGCATTCCTCGTAGCCCACGATCCCGTATCCAACGCGTCCACATGCAGGGCAAATCTAGTGTACGGAGCTACTGTAGCCATATGCTGCTGGATCAACGTCGTCGCTATCTAAATCCACCCAATCGTGTTGCCAGCTGGGCGAATCGGAATCAGTATTCACCCCCTGGGCGACCACCGTTCTCATTTCCGCGACGCCGTACCAGAAGGCAGAGATGTAGCAATGTTCGACCACGTGTGCATCCGGACCTGCATAAAGATGGGCAAGGTTCAATCCCACCTCCCCAAGTTCCCCCTCTCCCCCAAAGGTCCCTTGACAACTTGTGTCTTTTTTTCATCATCTTTTTTGTCTTCCTTTCTTTGCCTCCAAGGCGTTGTCACATATCGTTTCTATTCTTGCCCAAGGATGATATCTCGGATGAGCACTGGTGCATCCCCCGTGATCCGTCTCGGTCTGGGTCTTGGCCTTTTGGCTTCGGTGATGGCATTCAATATGTCAACCAGTTCAAATGTGTGGCGCTCTTTGATCAACTTTCACGTCTGTCCATGCTGACTATTTCCCCGTCTAGCTCGTCGTGTATGCATTCCTCAATGGTGATCACTCGAGGATGTCGCGCTGAACCGTGTTGTTTAGGTACTATGGACAGAACTCGTATGGAGCAGCCAACCCGGGAAACAAGGCCGCATGGCAGCAATCTATCGAGTATTATTGTAAAGTTTGTCTCTGTCCTTTATGACAGGGTTTTGTTTGCTCATCTGTCGTTCATGTTGCAACGCATAGGATGACACTGTTGACGTCTTACCTATGGCGTTCTTATACCAGTTTTACTCGACCGGTAATAAGCCTACCATCGACCTTTCCAACGTATGTCATCGTTCATTTCATCATCGGAGCACAGCATTCTTGAGGCGCTCTTCATTCTTGTTTTCGTTTCCATGGGGAATAATTAACAATGCAAACTATAGATATGCAGCACCACCGACGACCCTGTTTTCTCGGGCACGAATCTTCCCAACTGCACATTCCTCGCAGCGGGTATCAAAACGTGTCAAAAGGCGGGCAAAATCGTCTCACTCTCGATCGGAGGTGCGACTGGCAAGGTGACATTCGCGAGCGACTCGGATGGACAGGCGTATGCGCAAGTGATTTGGGATATCTTCTTGGGCGGACAGAGCGGCACGAGGCCCTTTGGAGCGGCAGTTTTGGATGGGTACGTCCGCTCGGTCGTCTGGGTGACTGGTGTACTCATCTTTGTTTACGTACAGGATTGACATGGATGTCGAAGGAGGGTCGCAGACAGGATATACCGCTTTCCTGACGGCCCTTCGAAGTTTAATGGATGGCGGAGACAAAAAGTGCGTGTATGTCTGACTGTTTGTGATCCTGATCGAATAACGTTTCATAGATACTACATTACCGCAGGTCGTGTCTTTTTGTTATCGGGGTTGATCACATGGTCTCACTGACACGGTCATCATTAGCTCCACAATGCCCTTTCCCGGATAACTACATTGGAACAACGTTGAACGCATTTCCCTTTGATGCCGTCCATGTGCAATTCTGTGCGTGTCTTGCCTACGTGGCGCGTCTCTTCATATGGCCGGCGTGTTGACCTGGGGACCGTTAGACAACAACTTTTGTGGATTGAACAACTTTAACAACAACAACGTGCGTCGTCGTCTTGCTCATGACCGAGTCTTTGTGCGCTTTAATTACGCTATCTCTTTATAGGCGTGGAACTTTGGCACTTGGTGAGCCGTCTTCCATCTCCGCTAACGAGAAATTGACTGGAGTCGCGGATGTAGGGACAACTGGGCCAAGAAAACTTCCCCTAACAAGGACGTCAAGGTCTACATCGGTGCGCCAGCCTCGACGTCTGCCGCGAGCACTGGCTACGTCGACGCGTCGACGCTCGCGAAGATCATTGCGGATACCAGGAACACGTACACGTCTTTTGGTGGTGTCATGCTCTGGGATGCCTCTCAGGCATACGGTCCGTCTTTTTTTTGGTTTGGAGATGGACGGCGAACGCTGACGGGCGGTGAATGATAGCGAACAACAGGTACGACAAGGCTGTCAAGGCTGCGCTTGCTGCGGGCGGGGGCGGGTCTGCACCTGTGTCGTCAGCGGCCCTGGCATCGGCCTTGACGTCCCCTGGCGGCACTCCGACGTCCTCTAGCGCGGTGACCGCCAGTACCCCCGGCGCAGTAACCGCCGACACTCCAACGCCCTCTAGCGCGGTGACTGCCAGTACCCCAATGTCCTCTGGCGCGGTAACCACCGACACTCCAACGCCCTCTAGCGCGGTGACCGCCAGTACCCCAATGTCCTCTGGCGCGGTAACCACCGACACTCCAACGCCCTCTCGCGCGGTGACCGCCAGTACCCCAATGTCCTCTAGCGCGGTAACCACCGACACTCCAACGCCCTCTGGCGCGGTGACCGCCAGTACCCCAATGTCCTCTGGCGCCGTAACCACCGACACTCCAACGCCTTCTAGCGCGGTGACCGCCGGTACCCCAATGTCCTATAATGCAGTTCCTCCGACGTCCTCTAGGGCGGTGACTGCCGACACTCCAACGTCCCCTGGCGCAGTCACTTCGACGTCCTCTAGGGCGGTGACCACCCCCGCCACCTCGTCAGCCCTCCCGGCGACGACAACGACCAGTGCGGGCGGCTGCGCAAGGGTATCCGCATGGCAAAGCGACCACATCGTGCGTGTCGTGTCGTGTCTCCTTTCCGCCACCCACACCTAATTCTCGCTTTTTCTTCTTCTTTTGCAAGTACCTCGGTGGTGACAAAGTAACGTACGAGTACGTTTCCGCGAAGCGGGTGTTTCTCATCTCGGGACTTTTCGGTGCTGACGTTTCCTCTCGCACAGCAACGAGCTCTGGACCGCACAATGGTGGACAGACGGATCGACACCAGGAGGTACGCCGCCCGCATTTGTCATCCGGACGATCTTAACCTTATTTTTGGGCCAGGCCCCGATAACGTCTGGACCAAGGTTGGGTCCTGCTGATCGCCCACGGCCGCGTTTTCCCGCTGGACGGGGTGAGACACGCGGTTCGGGACTTAGACTATCCCACGGGATCGTTTGGATGCTATTTTTGAACAGGCTGCCGGCCGGCGTGTGGGGGAAGCGTATTTGAAGAGAGAGAGAGAGAGAGAGATCGTACCTGTAGTGCGTTGATCTTGATCTTCGTTGATAAGCGGTTTTTTCCACCCCTTTCCCTTTCCCTTTCCTTCATCTTGTCATGTAGACATTTCGTTCCTACCCGCATATTCATTGCGTGCCGGCGGAGGCACCTGTGCTTTTTTTTTTTTTTGTACAACTGCTGTGCTCTTTTTTTTCTTTTGTTTGGTTGGTCGGTCGGGCCGCCGCCGCATCGTTTTCTTTTTTGTAGATGACCCAAGGTCTTCCACAGCTGTCAATGACGACTCTTGCCCCACATGGGGTACATATGTTGTCACACACCACACCACACTTTTTTTTTTTTTTTTTGCGAAATGCCAACACATTCAATCGTGGTGACGGAGTGGGCTCTCAATTGAGGTACCCTCATTACGGTAGACAGCACACACGCGCGTCTTCCTCGGGGAGGGCGAAGACCAGTGGAGGGAACCTTCATACACTTGACCCATCGATACCCTTGTTCCCCCACCCCCACCCCCACCCCCACCGCGCCGACCCATCTAGACCCGGCGGGAAGCGATCGCAAGCCAAACTTGTCCAGCGGCCGCCCCCAGCTCGGCCCGCCCCCAGGCACGTCAATCCAGAAAACATTAGCGGGGGCGGCAGCGGGTCCATATGCCCCACTTATGTATAGTTGAATCTCTTGAACGTGGGAGGCCACCCGTGAATGGCGCAGCGTTTGGAAGAATCCAACGAGGGGGGAACGAATCATGGGAGTGCCCGCCCCTTCCTCCGAGATAGGAGAACGAGGGTGAGAATGAACACGCGGTACGGCCGTAGCAAGGGGGAGGGAGGCACGTGGATAGCGTAATAAATAGGGTGTACTATGATTATGAGGGATTCTATTTGCCCCATGTCCGATTGTTTTCAGACCGTGGCTACCAGTCGTTGTGCGAGTCTGTTTTACGGTACCAGTCAGGACGACCCTACAGACATGTCTGTAGAACTATTTCATTAACATTTTTAACTAGTGTAATAATCGTGCGGCTGTACAACTAACAAGTATACAACATCAAAACTCGAGACCCCGTACAGCATGAGTTATCTGCCTTCTCAAAACCCTGTCATATGTACACGCGTCGCCCTTTAGACTTGTGGTTCAAAAAGCACCCTTTGACATCCAGTAGCCCACCCACGCATCTGCCTCGACCTCGCCAATCGCCCGCATGTTCGCCATCGTCGGACTGACAGACTGCGCCTTGGTGGTGTTAAAGTTGGTCATTCCCCCCGCTTCCGAAGTGGCGACCCCCAAAGACCGAAGAGCCTCGTCTCCCCGTGCCAACGAACGGAAGAATTCGAGCAGCTTGATGGCCGGCTATACCAGTGGAACATACACATGAGCGATGATAATCACAAACGGCGCATGCGCCACTCCCGGCGGACACTCACCATCTTTACCAAGACGTCTTCCGAAGCGTTTTCCGCCTTCTTCTCCAACAGCGCAAACCAATCCGGGAATGGAATGATCGGGAGGACGTCCTCTCCGAGTGCCTTTCGCCTGATGATAGAGCGCCGCACGAATGTGATGATCTCTGCCCAACGGGCGCTGCGGGGGTTGACGATATTGAGCGCTGGTGGTGGCGCCTCTTTCGAGAACGCCGTCTCCACAATGGCAGATGCTACTTCTTCCTCGCGGAGCCACGACACGACCTAACGAATCGTCAGTGAGCACTCGGAATGTGTCAGGGGGAGCTATCGTGTCACTTACACCAGCAGACTCGGGGAGCGCACCAAGGGCAATGCTGGATTTGACAAGGATAGGGAACCAATCTGTCGTGGCCCAGGATCCACCTAATCCACCAGCGATTTGACCAATGCGAAGCGAAGTCACATGCAAACCACTCCTCACGATAATCTAACCCATCCGTTTATATATCAGCACCAATCATCGGATTTGTTATCACATCCTGACTCACCCGTTCTGTGGCATATTTTCCTTCTCCATAACCCGCTCCTACCGCAACAGAAGGTTCCAGCTGAACTTCCTCAGGGAAGGGCCCTTTCGAGTTATCCCAAGACTGCGCAGATCCGACCGAGGACGTGAACAAGAAGCGGAGATTCTGATGCCGGCTCGAGGCTAGACCGAGGTCAATCAGGTTTCGTGATGACTGAATGCTATCTGCAAAGGAAGATATCGCCATGTTAAAGTCGAGGCGCCATGCGTTATGTATGATCAATGTGACGGAAGCTCGGATCTGCAATGGACGTGTTCAGTAGGTGCATCCTTGGCAAGACCGATCAAGCATACCTCTTCATACTGGGCTGGAGACAGGCCACACCTGTCCCGAGACGCGTCTGCCTCGACATAGACAAGTTTGTTCGAGCTCAACAGCTCGACCGGAAGTCCCCTGTCTCTAAAAGCCGACTTCTGTCGCTCCTCGATCGATCTTGTGGAAGAGGGACGATTGAAAGCGATAACGCGTTGAACCGCCGGACTTTGGAGGAGCTCCGAGAGTAAGAAAGACCCGAGACCACCCGTGCTTCCGGTGAGTAGTACAACAGCAGGCTCAATCAATGGCGTGCTCTGCAAAACGCCATCGGCCGGGCCGTCTAGCCCAACCGAATATTTCTCGATCATAGCATTTATGGCTTGTTTGTGCTGCTCCATGAAGTCTACCTGACCAGCACCATTATCGCTGACAAGAGCAGCGATACGCGAACCCAGCAGTTGAATGGTCGGGTTTTCGAAGATGATGTTGGGATGGATGTGAGAAATGGCCTTTTTGATCGCTGGGTCGTCCGATTTTCGAAGCGCACCCAATATCCGGTTTCGGAGGTAAGTGACGCTCAAACTGTGAAAAAACAACAACACGGTGTGAGCAACGCCTTTGGCCCCGTTATCTCACGAGCGCGCGTACCTGTCAAAGCCCTGAGCAAAGAGGTCAGCGCTGGGATCAACTTGACCGCTGGAACTGATGGAACGTGCGTGTTCCAATAACCATTCTCCAACTGCTTCGCCAGTCCACGCTGACGGACCAGCCAAGCCATCTGGAGCCTCCGCACTTGCTTCGACAGTATCATACCTTCAGAGTCTAAGACCCACCATCTGCACAACACGTGTTTCAATGACTCACAGTGCGTTAATCTCTGCTTCATAAGCGTTGAGAGTGGCTTTACGTTGAACGGTACCCTTGGGAGCACGTAACATTGGCTTATCATCGCTCGTGACCAGAATCATCTCCTTGAAAATGCGACTGAACGCTGGCGATAGCTTGTTGGCCTCTTCGATCACAGGCCTGTTTCACATCTGTCAATGAGCCTACACAGATAATATGAATAAAACACACCAGAGCTGGTTTCTAAACTCGGCCACGGCCTTCTCGTCATGGACGTCGATGCCGAGTCCTGCTCGGGGCTCGATGAGGACACCAACTTGATTTCGCTCCCGTCCGAACATGACAACACCCTGCACGAGTGGAGAAGCACCAATTACGCCCTCCATGGGGGCAGGAACGGTCTTCTCTCCAGACGCAAGCGTGATGACATCATCCGCCCTTCCAACACTGTCATCGAAAAGCGTTGGTACACATCCAATGTGAGCATAGACCAGCAGGGGAAAGCTCACATCCTCCACAATTCCTTGGTTGGATGCTTGACGAAGACATCCGAAGTGGCGTATCCCTTCACGTCAGGTAGATTTTCAATCGCCATCTGGTGATGTTCGTTCGACTGCAAGGTTGTCAGCCATTTCTCGAGAAACAACATGAAAAAATGTGATATCATACCAAAAGTTGCAACTCGTATGTGTCGTCTCCTTGTGGAGCCCATCTGATGTCGAGGTCGTCCGAGAATTTCAGCCACATCCAGTCACCGTCGGCGATATCTTGCTTGGTGACAGTTCCCACAGGGACTCCGAATTCCGTCCCGCCATAACCGCTGGCGATCTGTACCCCAGCAGCCCACAGCTTATTTCCAACCTTGATAGGTAGAGGACCACCACCAAACGTCTAGAGAGAGTAAGCCAGAGAAAGAGTGATGTCGTGTTTACATATCACCTACCACGAGATCTAACTTCTTTAGAACTTCAATAGCCTCTTCGGACATGGCCATCTGTTCAAGGAATGTCGGGACCGTGAAAAGGGTGTTTGATTCAACCTTTTTGAGATATTCGACCATGTTATCACTTGTCGGTATCACTGGCTGGCCGAATGGATCATTCTCCGTGCGCGGGGGATAAATCACGGTAGTAACAATGCACGCGACTTGTGCATAAAGCTGGATGAGGACACCAAAGGCATGAAATGCGGGCAGTGCCATGCCAGCCACCCGACGCGGGGCACCAAAATCAGCATATAGTCGGAGACTTGCTAAAAATGAATAATCAATAAGTGACAACATCAGGCAGGGCAAGATAACAGAAAACATACGCTGTGCCAACCATTGGATCTGAATTCTGTGGCTGTGAGCGATAGGTTTGGGGAATCCAGTGCTCCCCGAAGAGTGAATGTAGATCGCGGGGGAATCCAAGTCGGGCCGTTTCTGTGGGGGAGGGTACGGCGTAAACGGATCGGCCGTGATCTCTCGCCCGAGCTTTGGGAAGGCATAATGCAGCGTAGGGAGTTCGTCAATCGTCAGCTGTGCGCCCCCGCTTTCATGGCGGATGCCATCGATAAGCGCTTTGTGAGCGTGATCAAGTGTGACGATATGTGTGCAATTGGTCTTTCTCATCATACTCACGACCGCCGCAGCAGAATTCCTGGGCGAGACCAGGAATGGCTAGACTCCAAGGTGAGCACCGGTCCGAAAACGGGCAAGGAGGCAAGGTGGACGTACGACCCATCCAGCGACAGACAAGCCTACGACGACAGCGTGGTGCAATAATGTGTCCGTGTTGGCAATAACCATCACGGTCTCTCCATCTATGCCTTTGCGCGAGGGGCGAAGTGCATGTGCGATCCGGTGAGCAGCTCGACCGAATTCGAGAAACGAGATTTCAGTCAGCGGGTCGGGAGCGCTCTCGTTCGCATAGACGAACATTGGAAAATAGGAATTCCTCTCCATATGAAAGTTGATCACATCAGAGAAGAGGTGCGAGTAATCGAGAGGAGGGTACTCGAAGGTAGTGGAGGCCATGTTGGGTGAAAGATGCTTGGGGTGGTGGGTTGATGAATGACATGCTGAAAGCAAGCGCCTTTATAGCTGAGCGAGCAAGCGGAGCGTGAAGGAACTGGGTTCCTAGGATGGCAAATCTTCCGGAAGAACATACTGATACAATGTCATCCGTGCGACGTCAGAGGCATCCAGTAGCCCCACGCACTATCAACCGGTATCTGCCCGGATGTTACTCAGGCTGGCCCGGAAGCCAATCGGGAAAGTGTTTACGGCAAGCTTCCTGAGAGCTTTGATGCGCCCATTACGAATCTTGATCACGGCTGACTACTAGGGCATCTACATGGCAAAACTTGAACGTGGAAGTGGCAGCTGAAAGGACAGGTGGGCATAATGGGGAGGTGTTTTGAAGAAGAGAAGTCCAAGTACCAACGGACTCACAGGATGCCCGACGATGCCCATGGATCCCCGCGGTCGCAGAATCAT
Organism: Pulveroboletus ravenelii; assembly: GCA_038090235.1. NCBI lineage: Eukaryota > Fungi > Basidiomycota > Agaricomycetes > Boletales > Boletaceae > Pulveroboletus > Pulveroboletus ravenelii. The sequence goes on from JBBPMH010000367.1 coordinate 23,730, forward strand.
CTCGAAAGCTAGATCAGATCAGTACCACTAACGCGTCGGGTATGATACATACGCTAATGCTAGTGCTTGATGTATTCCCCCATGACGTGAATTGCAGCCACATGTGATTAGCACTGAAGTGATAGTTTTCTCGGGTGTGAATGAGGGTACCGGCTGACTGGACGGGCGTGTCTTCACCCACGGCTCTGGACAGGCTTTGTCATTAGGTCGTCTCCGCACCGTTCATGCGAGCCGTAGCGGTGATCGGATTATCAGGCTCAATCACATGCCCATTCATATTACTAGTAGCTAGCATCGTCAAGCACGTCCATGCGCGGGTGTTCCAAAGACTCCTGATGAGAGCCCAGCTCCAAGTCGGATCGCACATCATCGAGGCAGATGATCGCGATGGCAGACTCGTAACGCCACTGAAACACCAAGGTCAGTAATTCTCATCCCTCATCTATATATGTACCAGCAGGCGTCAGACCCATGCCCAGCGTCACCCTGCTCTGTAACTGTTTCCCCGCAGGACTTTAATGAACAGGTGACGTGGCTCCTATGGGAGAATGTGGCGTAATCCCACTGTTTCAAGATCACGTGGAGGTGTAGAAAGGATCCGTCGTGCATGTGTCAAAAAGCCAGGTGGGCCCAAATGCCAAGAAAAAAAATACTAACGCGGGAGTATGTTGAGATAGGAGCGATCACGGTCCCTTGCCACTTCCAGGAGACATCCAAAGGGGAAGACAATGAACGAACACGGGGAAGGAGGCGGGGGGAAAGAGAAAAAGAGGAAATTAGGACTTCTCTCCTGCCATCGATCATCCGACGCCCCTCGGAGAAATAGACTAATACTAAAACAAAACAACCATTGAGCTAGGAACAAAGACATGCACATCGGATGCTGGGAAGAGAAACACACAATAATAGGGAACATCGTGGACGATGATGGATAGAAAAGGGAAAAAAAAAGAAAAGAAAAGAAAAGGACCACATACATGTCTGGCTTGTGAGGATAAATACTTTGGACAAACAAAAAAAAAAGGGTGGAGGGGAAATGCAGGTAAATTGGCAAGCTGATGAATCTACCATTGACAATACCCTATAGTAGGAGAGATAACGGCCGACGAACGGGATTTAGAACGGAAGGGGAAGGAATGCAACACATGCGTGCGTCAGGCCCAGGGCCTATACCTTGTTGCCTGACGATCGAGATGGACGTTGCTGGATGTTACCGCTTCCGCTTGCCGCTGATGACAGGTTCCAGTGCTTCTGGACTGGCGCCCTCGTGGCCCACCATCCCCTCGGCACTTGAGCTCTGACTTCTTTCCCCTTCTGAACCATCGTCCCGAGCCCCGGTCGGGTTGTTAAGGAGCGGGAGGCCAAATCCCGGGCCGCGAGAGACGAGAGCGGTCGAGGCGATTCGATCGTAGTTGTCGCTCTCACCATCGTAGGGATACACTCCGCCTTCACCCGAGCCGTCTTCTGCCTCCTCATCCAGCATCTCCGCGTCGACATCCACATGTTCGGCTAGACTCGCGATAGGATCCGTTAGTGGGACCGCCACGTGGCCTGCTGTGCGAACGGTCGGACGCCGTCGTGAGCGATGTTCATTCCCGAGCATGTCGGTCTCGACTTCGGTTTCGGCGCCATCACGGGCAAGGGGTGGTGGGGTGACGAGTTGGCGCACAGACGCGGTGGGGATGACGTCTAGACCGGATGGTGGTGCAGCGCCAACGTCTTCCCACTCGATATCTTCATCCTCTGGTTCTGGTTCGTGTTCAATTTCGACGTCTTCATCGAGATCTGCGAAGCTGCGGCAGAGAGGACATGAAAAGGCGGAGGTGTGCTTCTCGAGAAGTGGGCGTATACACTTGTAGTGGAAAGCGTGCGAACAGGGTGCGATGAAAAGTGCTTGACGAATTGTGACGGAAAAGAGACCTGAGCATTGGAATGAGACCCGCCTCATGAAATAAAAAATAAAAACGGACATATGCAGCAGTCTGGGATATTGGACTTGGGCAGTCGTGGCTTGGCCTTGGATGGGTCTGGTTTGGTTGGGTCGGTGGTCACAGCAAGCGCCTTGAGTTGGCTGATGGCGTGCGTGCTGATGAAAAGGTAAGAAAAGGGAGATGATGGCACAGATATCAGGGTACGCACTTGAATGCATTGGCTGCTGCCTGCCACTCGCGACCGACCTCGATTTTTATTTTGACCGACTTGTAAATGTCCTCTGAGCCGCCCTGGTAGTCGACGCCGAGCTGAAGGACATCGCCGTCTCTGAGCTGGTATGGTCTGGATTCGTGACCGGCGGGGGAGAGACGAAGGTGGTTGAGAAAGGTGCCGGAGGAGGACTTGGTATCTCTGATGAAGAACTTGCCGGATTCGAGCCAAATTTCGGCATGGGATCGGGAGACGACTTTTGATTTGAAGGCAAGTTTGTTGGAGGAGAGGAGATTGGCTGCGTTGAGGCCGATTCCGGATCTGTCGGTGAATCTGCCTATGCGGAGAGGGGGGTCGTCTTCTTTGATATCGCGGGTGATGGGCTCGAAGCGCAGGGTGCGACGGGAGTCGAGATGGGGTACGAGACGGATGCGGTGGGTTTGGTTTGGGGAGGAGGATGTGGAGGAAGGGTCGCGGTGGAGCTGCGGGGGCATCGTTGGGGAGGTCGCGGTGGGAGGGGGCGTAGGGGGCTGGGCGACGGATGGGGGAGGGGTCTGATTGGTGGCGGCGGGTTGGCCGGTTGAGCGTCGACGCCTGAGAATGTTGGAGATGCCGAGGGAGACGACGACGGGCGTTGTCTGAGGGTTTCCGTTTGTGGTGAGCTGGGGGATGATGAGGCCGTTGGGTGCGAGGGACCTGCGACGGTGGGACTGGGTGTTGGGTGTGGATGAAGGGGGGATGGGACTGGCAGGAGGAGAGAAAGACGGCTCGCTCTGGACGGGCGCTGGCGGATGATGAGAGTTGGAGAGCCCGCGAGGCCGCCCACGAAGAAAGGATCCCAAAATGGTCGAACGCAATGCTGGCGCACACTCGACGTGTGTCACCACGGGCGATGTGGATTCCATACGCTGTCAATTAGGAAGAGATGGGAAAAGGGCGGGATCTGGTTTTGTAGTTCGGGGAGGACAGGACGATTTTTTTTTATTTTTCTGTTTCGATCTCGGCGGGGGCTGGGCAGCGACTACACCTGACTTTTCTACTCCCGCACAGCCTCGGCTCTGCTCTCGACCTCGACCTCCTTCTAAACATAACTATTACAGTCACCTGCCCCCGTCCCGAATATCACACGTGTCCAATCCACGCATCTCCTTAGGAACCTTCCCATGCACCCGGAAGTATAAGCTCCCTCTCACCCTCCTCATCCAAGAAGTCGTCCTAGAGCTGGCATCGTGCTCCACGGCAGCAGTCCCTGTTACATTTCTCCCCGGCACAGGTTATTTGGTCATCCGCACCTCGCTTCTCGGTCATGAAAGTATCCGCGTGCCGTCGCTGTGTTGGCACAACTCCCGGAGGCAACGATCACCACCGTCGTCGGACACTCGTTCGGGGCCGTCGTCGCCTCTACTCTATCGTCTTCGTCGACCAGCCCCTTGAACGTACCTGGCGCCCGAGTTTACACACCAATAGAGCATGTGGCGCCGGCTCAAGAACCCGAAAGGATCCGAAGTCACCCGGAATAACCCCCTCCTAAAAGACCATGTCGAAGCCATCTTTGGTGTCTATCCTTGCTAGCTGACGCTCGTCCAGAACCCTGTTGTCGACAGTCCCGCACCACTTATCAACGTGATCATACATGTTGCCGACCCGTTCCAGGCGCCACCATCCACGACAGTAGAAATGGTCCGTTCGGAGTGTTTCTCAATGGAGTTTCTCAGCCCGCAGTCGAGACAACCATCGAAGGCGTCGGATCGCAGCACCAGCCCGATTGATGTGATCTGTCAAGTATGTACAGCCGCATCGCCGTACTGCGGGCGGGGAGATTGTGTGGCTTTGAGTCATACTAACGTAATGGAACACCTTGGAGTTAATCATTTGTCCATTCAGGCCCATATATAAGAAGCTTTTTGTTCGCCTTGGTGTTGAAACCCGGTGACCAACGACATGCCATCTCAATCAACTGAACTCACACACAGGCACACCATCCACGAGGCTATATTTTGATCAGCACTCGTGATTACCTGTTGTTTCTTACTGTATACCATACTCCGTACATAGTACTGCTTTGCTTTGATGTGCTGGTGCTGTCTGTCCGTACGTTGGCCGAGCGGCATATTAGCAGCTCGAAGTTGGATGCCTAAGGGTAGCCAAAGGGATGGGGAGCGTAGGGTTACACTCTGTACCTTGTCACCCACAAGTCAGCAGACCAATCGAATCGCCTGTTTTCACACCCGCTTACACAGACGTCTGTTGGAGACCAGCGTGTAGATAGCATATTTTCCTTCTCTTTACTACCATCTGACCCTACACTTTTACATTACTATATTTGGACATTGCTATTTCCCACATTATACAGTACTGTTGTGGCTGTGCAGGGAAAGGGGCTAGGGAGAGAGGGAGCAGAAGAGGCTGAGGCAGAGTCATGGAGTCAAGAGGAGTAGTTAAGAGAGAAGCTGAGGTAGAACAGAAAGCAGTGTTGTTGTAAAGCTGGTAATGCCTGTTCCACCTGGTGATGAGAGTGAGAGCTATGTATACTGCTAGTAGGCAAATGCATGGGTACACTCATGGGTATCTGGAGTCATATGCATACCTGTACCCAAGGGGATACCCATACCCATAGGTAGTATTTTACAAGTCCCAGCTCAGGCTTAAAGCCCTGGCTCAGGCTTGGTTTAGTAGGGCTTAGGCCTGGGGATTTCCAGGCCCAAGCCCTGAGCCATTAGTATGGCCTGGCCTGGCCTGGCTCAGGCTTAGGCCATGGCTTGGTACTTGGTTGACCTGTAGCCAGCTCATCTTGGTTCATGCTATAGTTCAAAGGGAAGGAAGCAAATGATGTTCAAGTAGGATATTATGGGGCTATGATGGGGCTATGATGGAACTATTTTAGGGCCCATTTCCTTGCACTGGGTATTCTCACATATGTTGCTTAGCAATATTTTCACTTGTTTATCCTCACTATGTGCACTTAAGTGCACACACTTGTGATAAGGACATCTGGCAATTGAATTTTCTGAACATCTGAACTGTCTGTGGAGTCTGAATTTCCAATTAGGCCCTGCTTGAATTCAAGTAGAGATTTAACCAACAGCATACCTGCTGAGCAATGCTGAGGGTACCTGCTGATCATGCCCACTCTATCTGTCTTGCCTTGCCTGCCATCCTGCTGCCCCCCAACAATCCTGCTATACCAATCAATGAGCCATCTAAATGACTTGCTTCATTGTGTTTGAATGCAAACTTCTCTCCAGTCCCAGAGTCTGCCTGCCTCTGTGTGTTATGCTAGCTTCTACATATCTTGCCTACCAGTCTCAACATTCTGTCCTCCTGCATTGGTATTTCTGCCTCATTTGCTGGTCTCACTGCTATCTCTGCAGATGGTTATAAGTATTCCAATCTGCCAGGATTCCTTCTCACTTATAAAACAGCTCAGGTCTTGCATCCATATGTTCTCATCACCTTGACTCTCTCCCTTAACTTGCCATTGGCCTTCTTGATGTATGTCAATTTCCTCATCTCTTTCAGGTGTGATTTTTTTGTGCTCTCTTCTTGGATAAGATAAGTCTAACTGGTTTTACAGCTGTGCTACTCATGTCTATGTCTATTTTCTCCATGTTATATTCAATAGCTCTGTCTCTATGTCCTTTATCTCCCCTCTACTCTCCTTCACACCAGTGCCAATATGGTGCTGATATAGCATTATGCTTTGTCCTGCCCACAAATCCTTGCAATGCTGGGTGGCCCTACTATGTGGTAACACTTCTCTTTTATTTCTTGAATGTGTTACACTTGATCCCGAAGGGTCAAAGCACAAACTCAGCTAAGGGTTCGAGGACAAGGAATGTTGTTAGCAAACAGCTACAACAGGACAAGAGCAAGGAATGTAGCCTGCAGACAGCAGGTTCAAGGGTTCACCTGACAACTAGCTGACGAGGGTTCAAGGTCAAGGGTCTTGCCTAGTGACTTGCTAGCAAGGAGACAATGGTAAGAGCTGAGCACTCAGTCAAGTGTGGAATGAGGACACAGAGAAGAAGCAAGTATATTGCTGAGTAGGTCTAAGCTGGGGAAAGAGTGTACCTATGAGGCGGGTTTATATACATGGTGTAAACAAAGGAGGATAAACATGGAACAACAGAGGGTAAACAAGGCTTATGAATCAGATGAGTAAGACAACGAGTAGTGAAAGGGGAGCAATGAGTAATAGATGTTACGCTCAATCCCTAAGGGTTGAGACGTCGACTCGGCTTGAAGGTCGAAGGCAGAGATTGCTATCAGCTACTGGCTGGCAACAAGTCGAGAATGAAAGATGTAACCTGCAGACGGCAGGGTCAAGGGTTCTATCAACGAACAGTTGATGGCTTCAAGGTTGAGAAACCTAGTTCTAGCAATATGCTATCAAGGGGGTCGAGTCCAAGAGCGGAGCGCTCAGTCGAGTGTAGAGCAAGGACACACAGAGGAAGCTAGTGTATTGCCGAGTAGGTCTAAGTTAGGATTGACAAGTAGACCTACGAGGGTTTTTATAGTACATTGGAAAACAACAGTGTAAAACACGAACAATGAGGAATCAACGGGGATTGGTAAACGTATGAGTAAACCAACGAATAGCGAAAGGAACTCGATGACTGATGAAGGAACTACGAGCCCGATACGAGAGAATTGGACGAGGAGACTAATGTTCGATGACTAAAGGTGGAAACGGAATGGGGACAAAGGGAAACAAGGGAAAAGGAAATGAAACGTAACATTACCCCCCTGTTAAGGCGAGGAGACACTGTCGACTTCCTAAAATTCCCGGTAACTATACCCGGGGGAACCGGTCATGTTGCTGTACGCTTCTGCTGTAAATGGGTCATCGTCGGGAGAGTCCGCACGAGGGGGAGGGACAGGGATGGGACTCCCAGAACGCCTATGAGGGCGTGCATGAAACGGCTGTTGACGACGAAGTCTATGGGAGGGAGGTGACGGCGAAGGTGGAGACGGGGGAAGCGTTGAACGATGGGATCGGCTGGATGACGAAGAAGAAGAGGTCCCTTCAGAAGGGCGACGAGGGGAACGGACGGTGGAAAGGTCTACTCGTAACGGAGTTCGTTGGGGAACTCCAGCACGGCGGTGTACCATGGCGCACTGGTACTGTGCATGTCCCGGGGCCCAGGTGTGGCAAATGGGACACTCGTAGAGTTCACAGTTGACTCGTACGTGCCCCAGCCGGCGGCATTGGAAGCACGCCTGTCGGTAAAGCGGGTGAGATGTAGGGAGAGGCCACGGATGTC
>JBBPMH010000368.1:0-31124 GCA_038090235.1 Pulveroboletus ravenelii
GGATGAAACGCTTCCTTGGCGTGACAACCCAGAATCGTTTGTATACCGGGCGGATCCGTTAGACGAAAGATACCAAAGCTGTGGGATGACGGACGATCAGGTGGCGCATCCAAGAGTGGATAGGTGACATACTTGGGCGTGAATTTGGGTGCACAGACAACGGCAAAAGATTCGGGGAGCATGCGTTGGAAGCCCGAGTGGGTGTGCAAGTCGACCGAGGACATGAAACCTGAACATGTACATACACACGGCACAGTGAGAAATGGTTATCCAGGAGTGGACCTGTCAGATACTCACATGACTGCGACGGGTGTGTGTGGATCTAACAAGATGTTAGTAGTCACAATCGCGTTCTATCAGCCTCCAACTCACCCATCCAAGCGTGATCAACGACCGTTCCTCCGTAAACTGCATCACCAATTCTTCCTCATCCATCGTACACGTATCACTCGTTGAATGCTGCCTGGGAATCAATAGCGTCGTCACGACGTACTTGCCTTTTTGGTCCCTCCCCAATAACAACCCACAAGTTTCGCGGTTCCGCGAGGTGTTGAGGGCGGCGATAGAAAGGAAACGTGGAAGGCAGTCACGTGGGAGGGAGACCGTCTTGAGATCTGGAACACGGTCTTCACTTATATGCTCCCGGATAATACGAGCAGACTCTTGAGAGGCCGTGCGAAAACGTTCGCCCTCAACGTGAAGCGGTGGTGCGGGTGGCGGTGGCGGTGGGCCTTGCGTTCGAGATAGAGTCGAGAACGCGGAGGTGTATTGGTTGCTGGGTGGCGCGGCTTGGATGACCGGAACGGGTACAGAAGGACGAGGGAGCGTGTCTGTAGGATAGAGTTGAATAGACGGCGTCTTGGACGCGTCCGAGATGAATAGAAGGGAAGAAGGTCCCACTTCGGCAGGTTTGAGGGTAGGATAACTGAACATGGACTGCAGAGAAGGGATGTAACCCTGTGACAGTTGATGCTGGGACATGAGCTGCGGGTATCGAACGTGCGAGTCTGGCGGTGCGGGTGATGTAGTTGTGATTGGTGTCGGGTATGAGGGACTAGAATGGAAGAGAAAGTGGGTGATGTGTAACCTTGATGAGGCTAGCCTACATACCTTTTCACAGATGGGGAATGATGTCTGTTTCAACGTTGGGATGGGTGCGGACATGAAGACAGAGTGCGAGGCGAGGCTCACCTTGTTGGACTTTCTAATGGCATAGGGGGTGGGAGAAGGTCTTCATAGACAGGTCCCCCATTCCTTGACGAAGGTTGAGCATGCTGATATGTGGGAGCGGATGCCAGAGGCGCATATGCAGGCGAAGGGATGGTGCTGCGGCGAGCTGCGCGAGACGCAGCCTCTGCTTCTTGCTGACGCTTTAAAATCCCGTCCTGCTCTCTGTTCCATCTTCGAACGACTTCCTCTTCTTCACGTCGCGTGCCTTCTTCTTGGTAATGCCGTATGTCGTCACGTTCACGTTCACGCTCGCGCTCTCGCCGCCATTCCCGTTCTTCGCCACTAACGGGGGTGACAGGTTCTGAGCCGGATCTATCAGACCTGTCCCGTCTAATGAGAGACGGCTCCCGAGACAAATTCGCCGTGCGCCTTGCAACCGACAACGCATCTTCTTTCCTTCTGCTTGGCGTAGTGTCGATCTGAGGACGACAACGTTGCGCAGTTGTCCTTTTCTCGACCGCCATGTAAAGCGCGTCGCTGGAGCGACTCGTTTCCTCCTTCCTAGCCTCCTCCCGTCTGAGTTGTGTCTCCCGTCGCGCTGCCTCGTGGGCCTGCCAACCTGATTCGTCATGGTCGGGATACCGATCGGGTCTGGAATCGACTTGCATTCTCATACCAGCATCCAGTGTAGTACGCACAGCAGCTGCCTCTTCGGGGTGATGCACCACCCAACGTTCAAAACGGTCGACAAGAATAGGCTTTATATCACCTAGATGGACGAGAATGTCCTGACCGTTCTACGATGCAAACGTATCAGCGCCTGCCTACGGGAGCATGTGAGGACAGAATTCAGCGATGCAACAGAGACGTGCATCGCATACGAGAACGGCGTCCATCCATCGGATCGCGAGACGAAAAGAAAACAGAGAGATGACAGATTCAAACAGAGCGTGCTGCGGAACTCACGAGACCGAGGTTGTGACGTTGCGTTGCAGTTAACAGTGTGAAATACTCTTTATGAGAAGGGATTTTCTCGAGAATGATGGTAGCCGCCTTGGCGAACTCCACAAAGGCGGCTTCGAAGTCGCCTGCCTCATGATAGGCTCTGCCAGCCTTGCGGAAACCATCGGCAGCCTTGAGCCACTGCTTCAACCCCTTTGAAGGGTCCCATAAATTTTGTGTAGCGCGATTCGCGAGTTCAGCGATGCAAAGGGGTCTGCGCGGGGACGAGGAGGACCGCGGGGACAAGTGAGTGTAGGAAGAGGTCATGAACGCTTTGCGAGCAGAAGTCAGCGTCAGCTCACCGCAGTCCAACTGGGGTACATGTTGCCTTTTCTGGCATCTGTTCCAACACCCAAACGTTTGGTCCCGACTATCATCAGCTCACACAGTTTCGTAGATGCGGTTGGCCGACGGACGTCACGGATGGACATTTATCACGGCCGTATTCCTGCTGTTCATGCTAGCAGGTCTGTTTGGGGCCCGTCATGACCGCAAAACCGCCAACCCCAAAAGCTGGCTCTCGACCAAATGGCTCTCATTCGCGCGGAGCAGTGACACGATCACAGAGCACCCAATCACTACCCTTATAGCCGATGCCAAGGCCACATTCACCAATCGTCTCGCGAACCAGAGCAAGACACTCCCCCAAGCTGTCGCAGAGTACAAGCGCCGCTATAACAGAGATCCACCCTTGGGCTTTGACCACTGGTGGGAGTTTGCAAAGGAAAACGACTTCAAGATCGTGGATGAGTTTGATTCCGTTGTCGAGGACCTCGCACCATTTTGGAAATTGAGCGGCGAGGAGGTGCGTCGAAGAGCGCATCAGGCAGGATTGATTTATTACGCTCGGGTTGAATTTCCCCTGACGGTTTGACAGATGGGACACTTGCCTTCCATCGATCTCGTGCGCCTCCAGGACGGAAAGGCGTTTCTCGTTGAGATACAAAAGACCTACGTAGATAAGGAGCGGGGCCACCGGTCCCTTGGGTTCCGTACCCTGGTCGAAAGGTTTCAAGACAAGGTGCATGCAAACCTTTCAAGCTTTTCTAGACGCCATTCTGACCCAGTTCCATAGCTGCCAGATATGGACCTGCCGATCAACACGAAAGCAGAAGGCCGGGTACTCGTCCCTTGGGAGCATATGGAATTTCCCAATCTCGCGCTGCAAAATTCTTCTGGTATGCACCTGTCAATTTGCGCTTGATCCACTTATTCTGTGGCCTCTGCAGGTGGGACGGAAACGATGATAGGTGCATTTTCGCCTGATTGGAGAGGTCAAGGCAATGTGTGGGAAGCATACCGACGTACGTGTTCTCCCGAAACGCCGGCGCGGCGACTTTATAGTTCGTATCGCGACCCGAATGTTCAGAAAACAAACGCGCCGTTGGGACAACCGCAAAGCTCGGACGATCCGCTCGCGTTTGCCGAGACCCTCGAAGATGATTACGATTTCTGCGAACATCCGTGGGCTCACTATGCCCAAGGACACTTTTTCTCTGACTGGAGAACGGTTCCAGTGCTCTATCCTGTATTTTCGCCTTCAAAAGCCAAGGGGTTTGCAGATATCAGAATACCGAGTCACTATTATCACAAAGGGAGCCAGCGGTACACATATGCATGGGACCCTGTGCTTAAGGTTGTCAAAGACATTGACGACATGGAGGTGCCATGGGACCAGAAGAAGGATCTCATCTTTTGGCGTGGTGCCACCACTGGAGGGGGTAGCACGCCGCCAGGATTCACGCCAAATTACCAGAGGCACAGGTAGGTAGTTGGCTTGCTTGGATCCGCTAACGGGCTTGCCATTAACTGTTCCTCTCAGATTCCTCCGCATGGCCCACGAAAGTAACACTGCCAATGTGACGATCGTGCATGCTTCGCCTTCGCAGCCCGATACTTTCATTTCGACCACCCTCCCCTCCAAAGACGTCAACGGGGATATCATGGACGTGGCGTTTGTCAACACCGCCGGCAGCTATCCCGGTGGCGAAGTGGAACTGCGCAAATACCATCGTTTTGCAGAGTCGGTGCCGCTCGGTGAACACTGGTCATACAAATACCTCATCGATTTGGACGGGATGTCTTATTCAGGACGTTTCATGGCGTTGATGGCGTCGGATAGCGCCGTGCTCAAGTCGACGGTATACAAGGAATTCTTTTCAGATTGGCTACAACCTTGGTATGTTTGATTAGTGCTCCTTTTTTCGTGTCGAGGATTGACACGTGTGTCTGCTTGAGGCTGCATTATATACCCGTTTCATCGTCGTACTCGGAGATTTATAATATCCATGCGTATTTCTCCGGGCCTTCGGCGTCGACGATGAATGCCGCCAACCTGGCGATAGAAAAAACAGCCGAATGGGAGGCAGTCAAGGAAAAGAGAGCCACAGAGCTGCGACAGATCGCACGGGCTGGAAAACAGTGGAGAAATAGCATCGGGAGGACGATCGACATGGAAGGTTCGTCCGCCCCCTGAACTCGTCCATGTCTTGGCGTTCGTCATGCGGTTTCGGTGTTGACTGACTTTGGGAACAGTGTACGTCTACCGACTCTGCTTAGAATATGCGAGGCTCTGGGCGGATGATCGAGACTCGATGAATTTCGTACTGTGATGTTCTGAAGGAGGCTACCTATCTTGGTTGTCGATTCCTTCTAGAGTCGCTTATGCGTAGTCGACATGTACATATAGTTCAGCACTACGTCGTTGTATCAACACTCCAAGTTGGATAGACTTTCTACGACCATCAGCTCGCTCGCCCGATAGTCTGGTGAGCAGCCTCGGGTTGGAAAAGCCTACGGCTTTTCGCCCATTCCCATACTTGCTGTACCTATCACGCTGCTTTCTTCGATGAGACTATGCCTCGGACTCTGATGGACTGGTTACGTCGGACAGTGCGCTTGCCATCTGCTGTCGACCTGAGCTAAGTTACCGAAGTACGGGGACGCTGGCCATGGAGGACCAAGTGCCGTAACTTGGGATGTTATCTCATCCGACAAGTTGTGGACCGGGCCATTGTGACGGGTGCCCTTCGGAACCCCGGAACGAAGGGGCTTTTACGAACGTCTACAATTCTTCTACCGACTTCAACTGTCGGCTTCATCTGAGTCACTACGACATCGCTAGTCCCTCAACGGACAGATATTTGATATTTACTCTCGTACCCTTCGCCCAGAGATGCTAGTATAAAAAGAGGCTTGTAGAATCTACTATAGGCAGTCAATTTGGAGATTTTTATCTTGTCCCTCCAAGCATGACTCTTCTCTTGTCGCGTCTCGCTCTCTCAGCAGAGCAGCCTGCGACATCTTTTTTTGACACCCTTAATCTCCTTTATCACCTACCTTAAACTACTGAAGCTCTTACTTCTCATCTCGTCCCTCTGAAGGAGAAGTTACCGGTTAGGCCCACCGGTAGTAGTATCCGCACGAAGGAAGAAAATATTGAGAAGACAATGTCCCGCTACACTCTCCGAAGTCACACAGTGCCAGAAAACACACCACTGGTGACCCCAAGGCGACACGCACTGAGTGAGTCGTCAGCTCCTTCTCCCACCACTATGGGCAAGACTGGCCCTAGTGGTGATGCCGCAATGGGTGGTTCTGCAAGGATAAACCTTGAGACCACAGCTGCGAGGAACAAAAGTCCAGTTGAGCAACTGGCTCCTGAGACTGACAGTACCCCAGTCTTGGGAGCCAGTTGCTCAACCGGACTTTTGTTCCTTGCAGCTGTGGTCTCAAGGTTCATCCTTGCAGAACCACCCATTGCAGATGAGCCTAGGTAACACTGTTCCTATGCTCCTCATCAGGAAAGTGGGAACAGATAAGCTTCACACTGTGGTTGACCTACAGGAATGGAACAAGAATACTCACAAGATGTCAGCTCCTTTGCCCAACATTGATGGGATTCTTTGTTGAGTGGTGTAGCATTGATACAGGTCCATAATTGACAAACAAGATGCCTATGAGCAGATCCAAATCATGCCTGAGCATGTTGATTGAACTGCTGTTACTACACCTGATGGGAATATGCTCAGTACTGTCATTCAGATTGGAGACTGTAACACTCCAGCTACCTACCAGGCCCTCATGAACCACCTGTTCAGTAACTATATAGGCCAGTGGATGGATGTGTATCATCATTTATTTGGATTCTGTGGAAGAACACATTGAGCATGTGAAGACTGTGATTGGAATTCTCCAATGGGAACATTTTTACCTTAGTGAGACAAAGCTCCGCTTCCTTTGTACTTCGATGAAGGTCCTGGGTCACATCATCAATGATGATGGATCCGGACAAGGTGGATAGAGTCCTTCATTGGAAGGTACCTACCAACCGCGACCTCCTATGAGGCTTTATAGGAGCTGTGGGGTACTTAGCAAACGATATTTACAAGGTCCGAGTGCCCATAGGCATCCTCTCGGCAGTCACTGGTGATACCGTTCCATTTCGCTGGACGGTCACTGAGCAGCGTGCCTTTGACCAGGTCAAGACTTACATGCAGGCATGCATGGACCACCATCGAGTTCCCCTCCGTTATGGGGAGGGGAGCAAACCCATCTGGCTCATGACGGATGCATATGCCAATGGTGTGGCTGGCGTTGTTGCCCAGGCGCTCACGTGGCAAACTGCCCAGGTAGTGGCTTTCTATAGTGCTAAAATGACTCCGACCCAACAAAATTATGCTGTCCATGAGCAGGAACTCTTAACGGGAGTAGAAGGAATGCTACATCACCGGGATATACTCCAGGGAGCTCAGTTCACTTGGCTGACCAACCACAAGGCCTTGAGGTATCTCTGGCAACAGCAGAATCTCTCAGGTAGACAGGCTCGCTGGATGGAAAAGTTGAGCGAGTTTGATTTTGAGATACAGTACATACCGGGAGTGGAAAATGTCCTCCCTGATGCCTTATCACGCCTTTACTCCAACGATGCACTGGGGACAGTGCATGCTCCAAGTGAGTACTTGCAGGATGTGGAGGCAGGGATGACTGCAGCCCTGGCAGAGCTTGTTAGTATGCCTGTCTTGGTAGGAGCGGAGGCTGCCCCACCTTTCCCATGTTGCAGCCAGCGAACTTCTAAAGGGAAGCCCAGGCAGCGGCTTGACCCTGAGTTCCTTTGCCATACTCGGCCGCCTTGGCCGACCCAGTCAGCTACACCGGTGCCGTCAGAAGGGGCTGTGGAATTTGCCCGTCGGATGCGAGGAAAGGTCATTGTCCGTGACCCGCGCCAATGGCCTGAGGGGGAGGAGGTGACCACAGTCACATCAGACCCTAGTATTTCCGAGACAGAGGAACAGATACCCACCAGTGGAGAAACGTCCCTAGGTTTCTTAGACGAGGACCATACCCTGAAACAACTCAAGGGCAGATACCACAAAGATAACTTCTTCAATCTGATTCTTGAGAACCCAACCCACTATCGTAACTTCGAAGTTAAGGATGGATATGTTCAGTTACATACCGATGACCGAACTGTCCTGTGTATCCCAACATGATTGTTTCTGGACGAAAGGCTCGAGAGTGGATCATCGACCAAGCTCATTTAGTTTTGGCACATCTGGGCAGCGAAAAGACACTCACATACCTTCGTGAGCACGTCTGGTGGAAGACGATAGCGAACAACGTAAAGCAGTTCTGTGAGACTTGTATTACCTGTAAGCAGAGCAAACCATCCAATCAGAAACCCTATGGACTGCTTCACTCACCAGAGACACCCACTAAACCTTGGGAGTCAATCGGGATTGACTTCCTGGGACCCTTACCGCTGTCTAAGGACCGAGATGGGGAATATAACTCTATTACTGTCATTATTGACCAGTTCACTGGGATGGTACACTTGATACCCAGCCGAGTAGACTACACTGCGAGAGAAGTCACTGAGTTAGTGTTTGCAGAGATCTACAAACTTCACGGCCTTCCTAAAACCATCGTGAGCGACCGGGATTCCCTGTTTACCAGCCTGTTCTGGACCCGACTTTAGCAGTTGATTGGAGTCAAGCATCGATTATCAAGTGCTTACCATCCTCAAACTGATGGGGCTACCGAACGAGCAAATCACACAGTCGGTCAAATGCTAAGATCCTGTATTGGCCCATCCCAACATGATTGGGTCGGTAGGCTGCCGGCTATTGAGTTTTCGATTAACTTGGCCCGCTCAGAGACGACTGGATACTCACCGTTCTTCTTGAACTCAGGGCGAGTCCCAGTGGCTTTCGTATGGAATAACCCAACAAAGGACGAATTTCCGAGCGTCCGAGCGTCCATGCCTTTGCCCAACGAATGAAATCAGCAGTGATCCAAGCTCACGATGCCATCCTGTCAGCCCGAGTTAAGCAAACCTGAGCGGCCAACCGAAAGCGACAGCAATTACCTTTCGAGAAGGGTGACCTGGTATACATTTCGACCCAGAATATGACCCTTCCGAAAGGAATCGCCCGAAAATTGGCACCTAGATTCATTGGGCCATACCGGATTGAAAGAGACTACGATAACAATTCGTACCGAGTGGACTTACCGGCTCGACTGAGACAGCGGGGAATTCATCCCATCTTCCTTGCTTCCTTGCTTAGACCCCACGTCCTGAATGACGACCGCTTGTTTCCGGGGCGACTGGAGACCCAAATGTTTGACTTTGAGACAGTTGACAACGAATGGCGGGTTGATCGCATTTTGTCACATGTGGGGAAGGGAAGATCAGCGTCGTTTGAAGTGCGATGGACAGCTGGCGACATCACATGGATGTCCGCTGACCAGGTTACTCACCTCTCTGCGCTGGCAGAATATCTTGAACTGATGAACGTGAAATCGATCGATGACTTACCTATGCGAACCAACTCCCAAACTGGAGAAAGCGAGCTGATTTATAGCGCGGCCACTTGGATGGACCCGTTGGAACCCCCAGCCTCGTCGATGGCAGGGCCAGGTACCTTCGGCCATCGATCCCAGCGCCCGGTTCGACTCACAAGAATATTTGCGGACGGTCGCGACTTCCTCGTGCAGGACGGTGGCCATGAATCCACTCCCTACTTCATAGTCAGGGCACAGCTGCAAGCCTTCCTAGCCCACAGCATTCGAATCCGCACGTCAGTCGTAGCCGAGAACATCACTTCCGTTCCAGAAGGACACTCCCGTTTCGCCCGTGTGTTCAATTCCGAACCCGACAATCCTTACCGAGTGTCAGTCGTTGGTAATAACGGACACTGGGCAAGCCACACATACCCGGAACCCCCACCTGCTCTCTTTTTCGGCCCCGAAGGAAGCGAGACCGCTGCCCCGCCCGATCCGCGGATGGAGGCCCTGGGTCAGGTGCTCCTGGATCGGGAATTGCGCCGAAACGAACGAGTCCGCTGGACCGGGAGCGACGAGGGAGGATCCGTGAGCGGGGCTTGGGGATCACCTCCCATCCGGGGTATACAGGGCCAGGGGAGGAGTTTGGTGGAACGAGGGGAAGGACCAGGAGAGGGCGCTATGGAAACAGGAGGGGGGAGCAGAGCAACAGGTCGACTCGGCAGCGCGGACGAAACGTCGAGAGCAGCGCTGGAAGGTCTCCGGACCGTGGGAATGGCTGGGACTACCTCGGGGACGACGCTCAAGCATCGACTGTCGAGCACGGGCATTCCGTGATAACCGATGGCGATGTCACCGACAGAGATGCTGATGAGGAGATCGACCAAGGCGAGGAGGACGTGGCTATGGCCACCGACGAGGACCGTTTCGGACCCGACGAAGGGAACGGTGGGCGTTCCCTCGAGGGGGAGATGTGACGGGTGCCCTTCGGAACCCCAGAACGAAGGGGCTTTTACGGACGTCTACAATTCTTCCACCGACTTCAAAAAGAGGCCTGTAGAATCTACTATAGGCAGTCAATTTGGAGATTTTTATCTTGTCCCTCCAAGCGTGACTCTTCTCTTGTCGCGTCTCGCTCTCTCAGCAGAGCAGCCTGCGACAGCCATCCAACACGTTAACGAACGTGTTTCAAGTACATTGCCACCACCCAGCGGCCCTCGACCCGAGGTGTAGAAATAAAATTATAGCCATGAGAACATATTATATCTCTTAATTTCAATCTACAGGCGAAACAAAAAATTAAGCAACTGGAGATATGTGTTTCGTCGGCGACGTCGCTGTGTCTCAGGTTAGCGCTCTATTCTCCCTAGCTTCGGGACACGGGCCGCTCACCTCATCCTTGCACGGTGTCTACCTTGATGGAAATAGCGTTCGAGACGGCCTGACGAGATTAATGAGACACCACGTTTGGCATCACGTCTTCATGAACCTACCCTTGGTGGAAACCTGACCATACTCGTGCTTGGGTGTTGTTGCGCATCCCAACGGAGGGAATACGACACCGTTTCATCCGTACCGAGTTGGTTCCCAAATATTCTGCGTGCATTCAGGGTGGCAAGGAGGGAGTTGCAGTACACTGTAGAGCACCACATCAATAAAGTCGCTTTTAACCGCAGCAGAGACGAACATCGGCCAGGAAGGAAGTAGAATGCGAGGTAGATGAGCGTTTTTGGCCACACGGCCATCTATCACAGGATCGTCAACGGGTCCACTATACGAGCCACGCGCTAGTTCTTACGCATATCAGCGTGGCAATGGCAGAAACGCTGTCGCACCCGTCAGCAATATGCCCCTTCATCGGATGACTAAACTCACCTGGTCAAGAAACCGGTGTGAATGCTGAAAACAATCTACACCGAATTCGTTCTTGACGGAAAATGACACTGTCGAATTGGGTACGTACCAACCTGTTGGCCAGTCTGTCAGATCTGGAAAGACAAGCATTCAGATCTGGTGATACATGTACTCAAAATGCGCGTGAGCGCTTGCGTAGAAATAGTCACCTCCGGAGACCAGTTCGCGACATATACAAGAAAGAACAGAGGAGGACCGTGATAAGGAGGTTCCCCGCTGCGTCGAGTCCATCAAGCACCATCAAAAGAGGCTGGACATGTCATCAGCGGGCAGTTCATGGGTCTAATGGGATTTACTTTGTTACCTCGATGGTAGCCAGTTGTGTAAACGTCTGGAAGTGTATACTAAGTATGCATGAACGAAACGCCAGCGGAACAAAAGACGGAGCTGAAACATACGCCTTACTGAGGCTGACTGTGCGGTAACGTAAATGGCAACATTTTTATCGATGAAACGATCTGAAACTCACCAAGGGCCACAACTATATGCGTGGTATGGCAGTCTCAGCGGGGGAAAAGTGGGCTTGGCCACGCCACTCACCAAAAGAAGCTATGGCTAGTACCATCTGGTGAAAATCAATGGAGAAATCACATTGCATGTTCCAAAAGCACACAACGTACCACTGAGCCAGTGGCAAGCCAGTTTTTATTGCTGACTGTGAGTTGACTCAATGGCGAGGCTCGTTCTGCAAGGATAGAAACATACGGATGTAAATGCGCATCGCCAGGAAGGATTGAACGGCCAGTGCAGTAAATGCCTGATACGAACGGTAAAAAATGGGAATGAAGCGAAGCTGAGCGAGTGCCATACAGTAAAGTAGCCTTCGACCTGGATTGCGAGATTGGTCAATGACAGTTAGGGAAAGAAAACGATATCATACAATCAGACTCCTGCGAAGAATGAGCACATCAATTTTGTGGACGGGAACCTACGCACCAGACAATCTTCCCTAATGCTTCTTGTCTTCCGAAGTGAGTGACGAGATACGTGTAGACTAGGGATGGGTGTGTGCATAATTGTACCGGTGGCGATTGGTTGTACCTACCACTGTGCATGATCAAGGCCTGGTTGCAGGTGTCTAGCACAAAGGTAACAGAGACCTGTAATACAACATTGGGACAGAGTCGAAAGAAAAGGATCCCATGAGCTGACCAGAAGCTTGATATGCCATGGGTCCGAAAGATAGTAGTTATAATAATAGCAGGTCTGAACAAATGTGACTAGCGTTTGCTAGTTTAATGGGGTGGAGTTGAAAAATCGATTTGAGACATACTTCCATATAGGCTAGGGAAGTGACCGTGAGCTCAGTCGGTGATTTAGTAGAGTGTGGTATGCTCACGTCGCTGAGACGACGACGCCGATCAATAGAGCACCCATTCTGAAGATCGGTAATCAATGATGGGACAGGGAGGGGACAGGCAGCGAGGAGCGAGGAACATACGTATTGTCCAGAGCAACCATTGTGGGGAAGTGGCGAGATGGAACGGGGAGAGGGAAGGGGAAGGAGCAGAAAAGTGTTTTAAACCCCCCGGGCGTGCCGATGGAAAGCCATCGGTACCATCATAGCCATAAAGCAGTGGCAACCAGTATCTACATCTAAGGACCGATCTGAGTAAGAAAACGGCTTATGAAAACCAAGCGACACGTAACTATTACAGCAGCCTCGGTGATGGCCTCCCTGCTACAGGGTCGATGGGTTGGATCGACCGGGAATACTATGCACGCGAGTTGGAAGGGACCGTCTCGGGGTTCTGAACCAGAAGCTTGTTGTCAGCTGTCAAGCCAATACACCGCACAGTCGGCGCTCTGCTAGTAAATCAAACCGGGACTTTTATAGTGGGATTACCCACTGGTCGACAATTCAAAAGTTCTCTGAGGTTTCATTTCATGTTTTTTTTTTGATACTCTGACCAACCGTAACACTCCGTGAACGGCTAGTGTAGAGTCGTCAAACGATAACGTTACGCAGCTGCTTTTGCAGGTGCGAGTGAGCGGCTCAACTGATCAACCCGACGGCCATCTATCACCGTTTGATCCACTAGAAGGCACCGCGCCGAAGACCTGCCACCCGTCCATATCGCCGACGCATGATTCTTAAAGAACACGAAGTCGTACGCTCTTCCGTGTTGCCAGGGAAAACCAACGAAAAGCACCCAGCGCACGGCGACCAAGACAGAGAGACGTTCGAAGAGCTTGCCCAGTGTGCGGCGGCAGGCGAGATCTCAGAGTATGCAGTCACGATCGAAGGCGAAGAGCGGACGACTTGGTTCGTTTGGCTTCTTGTGTGTTGTTGTACCATTTCTGGCTTGCTCTTTGGTTAGTTCGAAGGAGGCGGCGACTCTGGATGCGTGCATGCTCATTAATGGATCTGCACGTTCTCAGGTTACGATACTGGCGTCATCTCTGGCGCACTCGTGACGATCAAGGACGATTTGGGGCCAGCTGCCCTCTCAGATGCACAAAAGGTGAGCCACCTCTGTTTCGTGTGGGTCTCACTTGGCGTTCTACTTTGCTATTTTCGCAGGAATTCATCACTTCGGCCACGACATTAGGTGCCCTCCTGGGTGGCCTTACTGCGGGTGCAATGTCAGATTGGACAGGTCGCCGACTCGTCCTCGGTATCGCAGATGCCATCTTCATCGGTGGTGCCATTGGACAAGCCGTTTGTCATACAGTATGGAGTATGGTAAACTATTCCTCGCTTCTAGCTGCATCGCGCACAGTCTGACCCA
The DNA here is from genome assembly GCA_038090235.1 of Pulveroboletus ravenelii. Taxonomy (NCBI): domain Eukaryota; kingdom Fungi; phylum Basidiomycota; class Agaricomycetes; order Boletales; family Boletaceae; genus Pulveroboletus; species Pulveroboletus ravenelii. The sequence goes on from JBBPMH010000368.1 coordinate 13,602, forward strand.
CCTTTCTGTCCTGTGCAGATCGGGGGCCGTTTCTTAATCGGCATCGGTGTAGGCCTTGCATCCTGCATAGCTCCACTCTACATCCAAGAACTCTCCCCTACATGTCTCCGAGGTCGAATGGTGGTCCTCAATGTTGTCATGATCACCTTCGGCCAAGTTATCGCATACGGTATCGACGCGGGCTTCACGAATGTGAACAGTGGTTGGCGGTGGATGGTCGGATTGGGTGCAGTGCCCGCCGGAATACAACTCGCCGTGTTAGCCTTCCTACCTGAATCGCGTGAGTGCATCGTATCCTGCGGTGGGCCATGTAGCATGGACGTCAACTTTTCCGATAGCACGCATTCTGGTGCGGAAGGGGAATATTCAGGCTGCTTACAGGGTGCTTGCTCGCGTGTATATGACAGCTACACCAGAACAAGTCGAACGCAAGGTATATAACATAGCGAATCGCTCGTACTTCTACTCGACTGTTTGATGCGTGTCGTATCCTAGCTCAGCGTCCTTCGTGCAAGCGTTCAACAAAGTATCGAGATCGCCAACTCGACCACCTTTTGGCAGCGACTTGGTTCAATGTTGTGGACTCCAGCCAACCGTCGTGCATTGAGTACGTTTACACTCCACCCACCGGGCTCTTGACTAAAAACCTATGCCACATGTCGAAAAAGTCGTTGCTTGTGGCATGCAAGCGTTTCAACAATTGTGCGGATTTAATACGCTCATGTATTATTCGGTGTCGCTCTTTCAGGAGATTGGCTTTAACCAGCCGACAGCGGTTGGACTGATCATTTCTGGAACCAACTTTGTTTTCACCCTGGTTGCACTCAAGTTCGTTTTCGGGTCCGACTTTGCAACAATCGTGCTCATAGCACCTCTGTAGGTGGATCGACATTGTGGGCAGGAGACGGATCATGTTGTGGTCGGCCCCTGGGATGATCGTCGGATTAACCCTGGCTGCCATTGCATTCTACTGTGCGTCCTCATGTTCACACCATAAATGAACTCAAACACATGCTGGCGTGCTCCATCTTTTCGCCTAGTCATGACCAAACACACAGGTAACGTGCTCGTTACAGGCGCACACTATTCACAGACCTGGTCTGCGGTCGTGCTGCTGTCGATGATCATCTTCGTTGCGTCATACGCGACCGGATTAGGGAACGTGCCATGGCAGCAGGGCGAGCTCTTTGGCCTCGAAGGTACTTGACCTTTCCCCACTTGTTTGTCTGTGTCCAGTCGCTAGCCTCATCCCTTTCACCGATCCGCATCCACATCTCAACCCCCCCTCTCTGTAGTCCGCGGTATCGGCACTTCCCTTGCAACAGCCACCAACTGGGGTGCCAACCTCATCATCAACTCAACGTACCTTTCGCTCATGGCCAAAATTACCCCTTCAGGGGCATTCGGATTCTATGCCGGGCTCTGTCTCCTCGGGTTCGTCTTTTGCATCTGTTGTTTCCCAGAGACGGCCGGATTGAGTTTGGAAGAAGTGAGGTGGGTGTTTGAGGATGGGTTCGGGATTCGGCGGAGTAGACAGTTGAGGGAGGCGAAGCGGGCCATCAAGGCAGGGTTGGCAGGGGCAGATCAGGGTGGAGAGGTGGGTAGGGGTTACGGAAAGGAGACAAACCAGGAAAAAGAAAAGGTGTAACGGGAATGTGTCTGGGGGAAGGTACCTAGGATTGTTTGATTAGAGCGGGCACACGAAAGAGATAGGACCAACATTGGACCCATCCAGTGAAACACGTTTCAAGATCCCTCCATGGTCGCCAACTCACCATGTTTGGACGCAAGGTGTTAGCGCGTCACCCAACTAAAAGGGAACGACAACAATCGACTCGGCGCCCATTACCGGTTTTTGAATGGCCTTGGCGAACAATACCAATTTTCTAGTTCACCCGGCGTCGCCGCCCAGAGCATTCAAGGACATTTTTAGTAACACCCCAAGGCGATTCTTAGTGCTCGGGCCAAGGATTTCCCAGTACTGTGAAATTTCATGCTAGGCTCGGAGTCGTGTCGTGTCCAAAGGGTGTGACGCAACGATACTGGCAAAGGGCTTCGGGAGGGAGCAGGCACACACGTCCTGACCACGCAAAAAAAGCATCTGCACTCATAAGTAATACACACTGACCCAAAGGAATTCATCTATTTTGGTTCCTCCTGGTCCGATTGAAAACTATAAGCGGATCCCTATGCTTTTGTCGCCTTCCAAAGCGCAGCCTTGTACACATATCCGAGCATAGACTGATCATTGCTCGTATAACTCGTCTCGATCGTCCGCTCGTCCTGCAGATGATCAACGTCAGTCGAACTAATGTACATATATGGCACCATCTTGCACTCTAGCCCATAGGGATGCCAAGTACTGCCGGTCAAAACACGAGACTCACGCTCAACCGGAAACCCATGTTGCGTACCAACGCTTTCACCTCTTCTAAATCCAGCTCTATCGATGGGTCGTTGGTGTTGTTGTTTTCAAAGTGCCATAGCAACGGGCCTGAAAAAAAAGGCAAGGGAAGTCACTTGAATGGACGGAGAACGTGGCATGTTCAAGGCACCCACCCAGATTGATCCAAACGCCACCGGGCGCAAGGATACGATGAATGACACGAAGGTAATTTACGATGTTCTTAGCCTGAGATCAAGGGCTAAGTGGGATCGCGTGATTCGGGTCATGTCGGAATAAGCCTTACGGTGTCGATAAAGAAACATGTGAGCACGGCGTCCCATTTCCCGGCATGCGGTTCGCTCTCATCCGTGTCTTCAGCGCCATATATCTCTTCAAAATCACCTAGAGTAGAGCTGCGAAAAGGAAATATACAAGCAGAAGAAAGCTGGACGCGTACCAGCTACCAAGGAAAAGTCGGATCCGAGAGGGAGATCAGACGGGAGGACGTCGGGAATGTTCACACGTCGAAGCAGAGATTTCTTGGAAGGGACATTCGAGAACGAGTGGATGTATGGATATATGGTGTGTTGTCCAATCGACTCGGTCCTTGGGTACTAGTTAGGTAGAGTCGGTCGTGGAAAGCTCGGAAGCTCACTTGTTGAGAATGAAGTACGAGGAGAGGAGCATATAGTGAGAGAATTCGTTTCCCTGGCAAGCGAAGCCTGGTAGCCGGTCAGTATCGTACTTTAGCTTTGCATAGCAGATACACTCAACCAAGCTTTGCAACATCATATGCCAATCTCCCCAGACCTGCTCCGGGGACAAGGACTCGGATCGTTCGCCTGAAGCCTTCAAATCAACGATCAGTGAACCCCACAAAAAATGTCTGATTCAACCTGTCTCGACCCTGGAAATATTCCTCAAGTACCTTCTTCATTGGCTCATAGCACGAATCGCGCTCGACTTTGCCCTGGACCGATGACGAGGGACAAACAGATGTCGAATCACTGAAGTACGTACATCTTCACTCCAATCTCGAACAAACTGCTTGAGCGTACTTCTCAACTTGTCCATATCAAAGTCCGCGGATTTATACCTCTCCTGACCGTGTTGGTGGGGTTTCCTCGGGCCCAGCATTTTTACATCGTCGGGGGAGTCGTGCGAGTGATGGTGCGCACGCGGTTCATCTTCACCTGGAAATGCCGGCCATGGGATCGCATAGGTCATAGTGTGAGAGTTTGTTCCGAATGTCCTACCTTGTTTATGGGATCCTGATGGCCGCTGCAAAGGATGTTCCGAGCCCTCGGGTGTCACATCTTCGCCTCCTTCTCGGTCCTCTCCCGCAGTCACGTCATGTCCAAATATTTCTGGATTAGCAACGATTTGAGCCAGAAAGTCCGCGTTGGCGAGGATGGCCGTGTCGATTTCTCGCAGTTTGCTTCTGTAGCCTATCGAGTCGAGCAACGCCTGATCTGCAAGAGGAATTGTGTAAAGATCCGTTCTGCGGCGGTTGTTGGTGGTCAGCTGTGAGTGATCAAGGCGAAGAAGCGGGGTCCAGTGAGCATGTCAGTGCGTCAATACGCGAGCGGTGCATCTATTACCGAGTACCGAGCATACTGCTGGAATGCAGAGACGACGTTTGAAAAATGGGCCTGTTCTTCCTGGATGTCTTCTTGCGAGAATTGAGGTGACATTGCACGAGGGTTTGAATACGAGCTTTTAATACTCGGAGGTGGGGGTCGCGGCTGTCGGATCGGGCCACGTGGATTTGTTTATTTCTAAAGCTCTTGCCAAACACATATTCGGTCACTTTCTTCACATACAACCTCCAGCACACCACCATGGTACGCCAACGTCTTTTTCGAGGGAATCAGTACTAGCAACTTTAAATAGGCACGTAATGAAGAGAAGGCGCAATCTATGCTCTATCGGTTCCGCGAGGCCCAAGCGGCTGAGCTGGGCCTCGGTACCCGTGGCGACAGACGGCCCAAGATGGCCAGCGCGTGTAAAAGCCTGCGTGAATGCGAGCGCTGGCGAGGTGAAATCCTACGTGAGATAAGTAGAAAAGTGTCCAAGATCCAAGATGGTGTGTGCTCGTCTTGGTTCAACGGTTCTCCCCCCACACCTCCCGCTCATGACTCCTGATATCGGCCATGTTTAGCTGGTCTGACCGACTACGAGGTGCGAGATTTGAATGACGAGATCAACAAGTTGTTGCGCGAAAAGCGACATTGGGAAAACCAAATCATCGCCCTTGGAGGTGCGAATTATAGGCGAAATGTCGCCATGGTCGATGACGACGGCAAGGAAGTACCTGGCACCAAAGGATACAAGTTCGTCCCTTCTTTTCTTCCCCGTTTCGCTTCACTCACCCTCTTGTGACTAATTAGATACTTTGGTCGCGCCAAAGAACTCCCTGGTGTCCGCGAACTCTTTCAAAGTCGCAAGAAAGAGGAAGAAGAAGAAAATCAAGCCTTGGCATATTATAAAAAGTTCATGCACCAAGGGCCAGCCTACTTTGGGGACTTGGATGAGACACAGTCGGGGAGTGAGCTGATCGAGTATGAGAGGGAGGTAGAGGAGGCGGAGTGGCAGGAGGCACAGCTACGCATCCGCGAGGTGCTTGAACTCCCGGAGGACGAACCCATGCCTGACCTTCCTCGGAGTCCCAGACCGTCTACATGTGCCGCTCCGTCTGACTCACCCCCTTCCAATGCATCATCAGCGGCGGATGGTGCAAAGCGGAAGGCCGATGATGACATCGGTATGGCAGACGAAAATGACCCTTCATCCGAAGGTGCCAAACGATCAAGGACAGTATCAGACCGACAATCGGCCACATCCTCCCCTGCACCAAACTCGATGCAAGCCCATGCCCAGTTGGCAGCGTCGTACATCTCGTTCCTTTCACCAGAGGACCTCTTGCCACCAAAAATGCCAACGCGGCAGGAAATGGAAGGTGTACTACTCAAACTACAGAAAGAGGCATTAGTGAACGAGTATTTCGGAGAGTCATGACTGTAATTTATATAGTTGTTCACGCATGCAAATATTCGATTGTATCTCTGTTATGCTCAATGCTAAGGTGGGGGAAGTAAGGGAGCGTCTCCGTCTCAGACGAGGTCTCCCATAGACTCGAGGAGATTCTGGGCTGCTTGATCCCGCCTTGACTTGGGGCTCCGGACGACTAGGTCTGCTTGTTGTCTGCACATAGTCATCCAATCAATGCTTGCTCGCACGAGTCCATGAAACCGTTCCTGAACTCACAATCGCATTCGCAGAAGGAGTTTACGATTCGTGTTCTGAATGTCCGACGCCGTCTTCATGGCGTGCTCAAATAGCTCCGCGCGGTGGTCCGTCTTTTTCGCCTTCAGGATCTGCAGAAGGAGTGACTATGTCATGCAAGCTAGTACCATTTGTGAGTCGCGGATCATTACCTTGTTCTGGCTATCAACGCGTCCCTGAATTTGACCACTTTGAATGAGGGCGACGACCTCCCGCTCGACCTCCTCGATAATCCAACCAAATGCCAATGCCATGCGGTCAAGGCGGATTGTTTCGAATGGTTGGAAGTAGAGTACGACGGCTGTTTGCCTCAAGTGCTGAGTGAGATCGTTCACGTGAACACCTAGGTGTATGTCAATATAGTGTCTTGTCTATTCAAAACAATGTCACGATATTTCGGAGGATAAAGGAATCAAGCAGATCTCACCGAATATCTGGAGAGGATATCAAGCGTTGTTTTGAAGTCGCTCGACATATATGCTTGTATGAGGTCACGAACATATGGTTCCTGCTCTATGTATGCGGAGAAAACGGGATTTTGGAGTTGCACCTTGATGGCAGAACGAGATAGGCTCGCAAGAGCACAAAGCGTGCCATAGATGGCAATATCGCCTGGAGCAACGAGCTGCATGGTCGAGGCCTTCAGTCACCGTGGAATCCACCGGGGCTGGTACCCACCTTCCCAACCCAATCGCCAAGTTGCTCCGGGGGGCCGAGTCGTAGAAATAACGAGGCTGCCTTCTCATAGTTACCCTGTCCAAGGTACGATAGAGCCATAGCGAAATCAAGTTTTGATTGCACCTGCTCGCGCTCGGGGCTTGGTTTCTTGGACGCGGACTGCGCAGAGGCGGCGCTCACGCCGCCCTCTGCACTACCAGCCACTGCAGCGGTAGTACTTTCCAATGCCCCGTCCGCTTTGTAAATATAGGAGGATATATGCGTATAGTTGCGTTGCTCGATCACGAACTGCAAACATGACCGATTTGTGTTCATGGGCTCGGCAGGGTTTGAGTGGTTCCGACATACCTCCAGAACAGAGAGACACATGTCGAGTACATGCTTACTCGTCGAACAAAACTCGCGTGATTTCGTGTAATGTTTTAATGCCGAGGCGAAATCGCCCGTGGCACGATAATGTTCCCCAAGATCTCTATGTGCCATCTTTGCCATCACGAACAACGGCCTCGTTACGCTCACACTCACAGACGAACAAGGAGAGAGATAATCGACGCACCCGTATGCTTTCCTTGATCATGTTGTTTGTATACGTCTTCAGCTCGACCTCCAATTTCATTCGCTCCGTCACATTCTTCTTGGTCACGTCCTCGATCCAGGCGGCATCCACGACCACGACATCTCCAGCAGGTGGTAGTCCCTGACCCTCGGGTAACGATGCGGCACTCGCATACGCCGATAAGGCGAGCTGGACGAGGGACGGGTCGCGGAGACGGTAGAGGTGGCTGAACGCGAGTTTCAGCGCTTGTGGGGCAATAGAGGGACAACAGGCGGTGATTGTAATGAGTCTGTCAACGACAGTACGGCCTGCACATGATCAGTAAGACGTTCCTGCAAACGCTGCGGTAATATTACCGGTATAACTGGCGATGTAGGCGTCGAGATCAAAGGGGTGGGCGTCGTCGACGGGGCGTGCGAAACGTCGTCGGGATTGCTGTGTCGAGTACTGATTCGCAATTTCAGAATCGATCGGGTCGACGTCCATCATGATGCTGGCGACACAAAGACGTATCCCCAAAGCTCGTCAGGAGTAATGTGTGCAGAGCGTTCCTGGTGTTCTGCCCCTTGGTATGGACCGTTTTTACAGGGCACTTGGCACAGTTGGTAGCGCGCTCGCTTCGCATTGAAGATTGCGTGAGGTCGTGGGTTCGACTCCCACAGTGTCCACACTTTTTTTTGGCACACTTTTTTGCCTTCCGAGATCCTAAAATTTGTAGTCTAAGCTCTAAAAGGCCAAACTGAGGGTTTATCAACTCTTTCGTGTAAATACCGTCCGTATAGTGGTCAGCGTATCTACTCGAAACGTTTCCATGCATGCTTCTCGTACTCTATTGGTTTCGCTTTGCGTTTCGTTGGCCTGCGAAATCACCTCTCAGTATGAGCTCACAGTCGTGGAGCAGTTACTTACAGTACAGGAGTGCGAGGCTCGATCAGTGCCCGTTGCTGAAGGCTTATAAAACGGTCGCGAAACAAGTTTCCTTCAGGCTATCGAGGCTGTCGTTAGCAAAGAACTTTGTATACTTTTGAGCCACATACCTTGAGGTTCCTGAGGTTCTCGCTTAGATCTTCCCCGATCTGCACCTCGATTTCATTTTCGGGAACTCGATGCTTTCCAAGTCGTTGACCAGCAAGCCCTTTTCGCAGCTTCAGCCGACGCGCAAGCTGGCGTGCTAGGCGAGCTTGTTGACGGGCATCTGCAAGTTTGGAGAGACCGGATCGGATCCCCTTGACCTGATTGATTGAGTTAAGAAGGCGTTTTCGAAGGCCTTTCTCGGCCAGTGCATGTTTCTGTGATTGCCCACACCGTCAGCCACGATCACACTCAAGGGTCGGCTTTGAGGCGTACCTCTGCTCTCTGTTTAGCTATACGAGAAATCTGTTGCTTGGTTTTCCTCGCGGGTAGTCTCCTGGGCACCACAGCGAATGTGCTGGCAATCGTTTCCCCGTCGTCCCTGATCTCGTCAATGATCATCCCAGGAGGGACACCCTCCGTAACGTTACTTGCAGCGAATGCACGCGCTTGCTCGATTTTTTCTCCAGCCTCCCGAAGGCGATCGGCCGCTTCTTGTCTACGTTGCTCGAATTTGTAGGCCTCCATGAGGAGCGCTTCGTGCGCTTGTACCGGTGGGTTATAAGAGGCACCTGGATGAGGAATAGATACCGCAGGCACATCTATCACATCTCGCGGGTGGTCAAGGTCCGGTTTCTACCATCATACAGATGAACCAAGTTCCATACGATCGCGCGCGGGGACACCTTACCTTAATCGTACGCTTTCGGACTGTCTGAAGCCCATCTGGTACAATTTCTTCCACAGCCGGTACCTCCCACAGATCATGCCCCCCACTATGTTTGACAGCATACGAAACTTCGATGGGGGCGCTCCCCGCGCCGAATTCGGTCGGATCCATGATGGCATTCAACGGGCCCTTCCGAGGATGCTTCGCAATCCGTAGCAGTCTCTCTTTTTCTGCGCGAGAAATTTTCGTTTTGGACACTTTTGTTGCGCGTGATACGACTGCGGCGACAGCGGACCGTTGCGAGAGAATTCTAGTGGATGTCAGTTGCTGTTTTGAGTATCGAGGCAGCGATTTTCGAACTGGGGCGAATGGTTGAGTTCATACAATCGGTTCTAGGAATGGTCGGAGAACGCACCTTGCTGGTCACCCTTGGTATCGACTACGAACAGTTGTTCGTCTGTCTGTTTTTGCAATATCGAGCTGCAAGATGCAGTGCATCAAGACTGATGCTGCAACGTGACAGGCATTTTAGATCTTGCTCACCCGATGACTCGTTCCTCCGTTCGAAGGCTCTCCAATCCCTCCTCGACACCCTGGATATCGATGTTCTTTCTCCATGCCCGTTTTCCTTTGCGACTCGATTGTGAAAGCTGGGAAGGCGCGCCAAGCGTGGACTGCTTGGCTAGTTTCGTGACTACCCGTGATGAGGAATTGGAGAAACTTATGGGTGTGGTCGAACTCATATCAACTGGAACTAAGCTCAACTCAACTTTTGCTTGGTTTGCATGAGGATGTGTTACGTAACGATTTGCCTTTCTTCGCGTGGGCTACTAAGTACTTCCCGGTCCCCCAGATTCTCATGATGACCAACCAGTGACATTGCTGCAGTGCCGTCGAGATAATTTTCTTGGAGCCGAAGAAATGGTCCACGTTCTCTGAACGTATTGGCCTCATCGTAATCATGAAGGCAAAAGGAATTATTTCTTGTGCATTCGGATGGGGACAATGCACAACCGTGCCAAATCGCGGCCAACTTGCTCACTATTCCGCATATGTCGGTTGATGTGGACCGTTAACGCGCCGGAACATGAACGTAACACACAACATTCGTGGTACATATCATTGACGGAAATCTGCATGCCGAATGACCAGTGCATGAAAAGGGATGCCCGCTTGGCGAGTAAATCTCCGGGGTTGGAGGTACTACCCGCTCGGAACTTACCTTCTGTGTACGTCACCATTTCACTCTTTCCCCCCGTCCTCCATCGCAGATTTCAAGTACATCAAGCCAGCCGTGATTCTATAACCTGTGCTGTGATCAACTCAGCGTGTATAGTCACTGTAAATAATGCTGGCCACTGAAATACACTTATAACGGAACGAAATGTCTAAAATAATACACTACTCATGCATGCTAGGGTCTGTAATACTACACCATTTGCAATCCTTTTTCAATTTCCTCCGATCCCCCTTCCTCTGAGCCGCTGAGGTATCAGTGTCAACGACGTAGGTAGTCGTTTACTTGTTCATCTGCTCACCACGTGTGACACTCTAACAGGAGACAACCATCAAACCTACTTGTCGTCGGGAAGAGAGGATAAATCATAAAGTTCTATGTCCCGTTCCACGTTCAAAAACTGGGGCAGCTTGGCTCGAGATGAGACACTGGGGCCGCTCTCCCCTGTCGCGGACACCTCCGACGTAACGGTGTTCGGATAGAATCCAACTCTGACCACGATCAAGAGTGGTGTGAGGACCTGATGAAATGACTCAACTTGGAAGAGGAGGACAAATGAGCTGGGCATACAGCTAGTTGAGAGGCAACATCAAGCGATGGGATCGCGTATGGAAAGGGACTCTTGTTCTCAGACAGGTAGAGAACCAGCATCACGATCGTCGTGCTGGAAAAAATGGCACCCGATTCAACGACAACGTATATGGAATACCTATAAGGGCTGCCCGAGGAGTGATTGGCGCGGAACGAAGCTACATTCCGGCCTATCCACCAGAGGCGCCCCGCGATGGTCAGCGTGACGGAGACGTTGACGACCAAGTCCAACACCCATGACCATATAGTGAGGGGAATAAGTCCAGATAGGTTGGTGCTCGGGATCGCGAATAAGACGGCGTCTGCGTAAGCCAGACCTAGTAGGGAATTCGTAGGCTGCTTAAACATAAGACGATCCACAAACCAATGCATGCCAAGTCTAAGAGTACCTGAGTCAGGGAAAGTTCAGTTGAAGCTCGAGTGGAAGCAGTCTGTTAAACGGTTGCTTACGAAAAATATGGGGATCCTCCAATCACGGTTAAAAACAATGTAAAGACGCCAGATCTTATAAACCCACGTAAGTCCGATCTATGAAAGCGCAGCTCTCTCGCACTCACCAGAACGATATCCTGCACAAATGTCTTTGCTCATAGATTAGCATAGTCATCGATAGACAGGGACATGTTCATACCAAGGTGACATAAAGCACATCCTTCAGTGTACGCATCGGAAGTGTGTAATCGACGAAATAGAGTGTAGTATAATCCGGCACTCCTGAGGGAACATAGATAAACGCTTCCAGAAGCTGCCGCAGGGATGCTGCCACATAAACGGTGCACAGAACGAAAAGCACAGTGGATGTTAACACGAGGACGCTGGTAGAATGAGAGCACATTCTTAAGCCAATGACGCCGGACGATTAACTCACCATCTGCTGGAAATTTTTCCATTCCTCGAAGTGAGTGAATACATACACAAGCCATACAGGATGCAGCTGCGAGGTCAATTGTTTGATCAATCTATCTAGGTTACTCGGGACGAGGAGCATACTTCAACCCTACGCCGCAGTAGTGCTCAGTTACAATCGACACTCAGAATTCACGATACATACCATAGAGCAATGTCTCCATCCAGATGGAGACCAACGATATTTCTCCCATAGGAGGAAGGTCAACTGTGATGGTCGTCATAGGGTTGAAGGAAGTGCAAGCTACAAGGGAGATGTTTGCATCGAATGCTTTTCCCTTTTGAAGGTCGGAAGGGGGCAGTGGAGCTGCATCACGGAAATTACTATTGGAATGAATAGGTACGGCACGATGGTGTGCCACGCCTTATCTTGGTTATCGGTTACGCAACATACTCGCCTGACTTGGTATCAGTTCTGTAGTCTCCATTCTAGATCGGGGGTCGTCATCAAAGCGCAATCTGGTGGAGGTAATGTGGCGCGCTGAGCGGAGCAAGTATGTGTCACAAATAAGCTCAGGCTCAATGCGTACACTGTTTTTCCGTCTCCTTTGCCAATCTGCATTAGACTTGGAACACTCGAGAGAATCATTGATCTTCAGGGAGGTGGTACACTTCTAGCCCTAGATGACGTACCCAATAAAAAGCTCGTGGAGTCCAAGAGGACCCAGCACAATGATTGGGGAAAGCGATCGTTCGTGTGACCCCTCCGGAGATTTAATTTCTACGCTTGCATTTTCTGGTGACCCGTGATCAAGTTCGTCGCACGATGTTATGCGAAAAGCAGCTGCGTAATGTTATCGCTTGACGACTCTAACGCCAGCCATTCAAATGTCGTGATTGGATGAGGACGAGCAAAAAAAGGAAATCTCAAGGTCTTTACCCTAGTCCAAAAGAAAACGGGGGGGAGCCCATCCTGAGGTCGTTTGAATTTTCCGATGTGTTGCATAGTCGCGGGCGCAACCCTCTGACACAACAATCGAGTTCGATAACGCGAGAGGATGAATGATCGAGGTAAGGTCTTGGAAGTCGAAGTCGCGTGAGCCAGGATGGTTTATCTCGACATTTTGACACGCTGTGCGGGGGCTGTGCGGAGTGGTGGCGCGGCTCGGTCACGGGGGCAGGCGACCCCACACGTGACGTCGGATTCCCCACCTCATATGATAGTTTTCCTTCTCGTCTCCCTAGCGTTGAGTTCGTCTCTTCTAGGCACATTGTCTTCCTTTCAGCTGTCATTGGCTTTCCCAATAAAACGTCTCTTCTAGTCCTCAAGCGTTTGTCGGTTGCGCTGCGATTTCTAGCGGTCTTGACAGGTTGCCCACGCTGTCCTACCTGCGCTTGTACCTCCTTGGAGGTGTCCAAGGAGAGTGACTGACCGCAAACGAAATAAAAAAGGGTTCTCTTGCATTCTTAAACCTGAACATACAAAAAACAGAGAGAATGAGGGTCTAAATGGGTACAAAGAAACAGGTCGGTGCACAAATAGCCGCTCGCTTGGGCTCTGTTGATCGCTTTTGGCATGGGAATTTGTTCGGGGGTACCCCGTCGATTGTCGGTAAGAGTCTGACAGTGCTATGTCAATCACTGTGATCGTGAAAGGAGCATGGGGGAGGGGGGTTACCTCGCAACACTGAACGGAAGCATACACCTAGCATCTCGAATGCGTCTTCGGGTCCAACATGTTCACTGCATCGTGCAACGCACCGTCCAGATCACTCAACCAAGCCCATTCCGCGTTCTTCGTCACCATCTCGCCGATCTTTTCCAGAGGAATGTCGCCCGCTTGCCACGTATACACTTGCCCGCTCAGTTTCGAACGCTCTGCAATATCGCTCGAGAATGGCCGTCTTAACTTGTCATACACGGCTAGCGCACGAGGAATTTTTTCTAGTAAAGTCGACGGGTGTCCAAGTACCGTGGCGAGAAGATAGGCGTCCTAAGTACTTCCTCAGTCGCTGGTACCATCGAGGTGAACAAAAATGGTGCTGGCTGCGTACCTCAATTCCTTGACCAGCACCGGCCCCCTGGAAAGGCATCATAGCATGGGCCGCATCACCAATCAACGCAACCCGGCCATGGTAATATGTTGGAAGATGTTTTACGAGATAAACAGCCCACAATAATCCTTTGTTGATGCACTGCCATAGATGGGGTATCATCCGAGGGGAACGATCAATTCGTGATCAGGGATTCGTTACCTTGAGGATTGGCCACGCATCCTTCTCAAACCCTTCAAATGCTTTCCATACTTCTTCCTTGGAAAACTCACGGACCCATGGGCCTTCAAAAGCTCTTCTCCTTGATGTGTCCGCTTCATAGGAGGTGCGGATAAGGTCTTCGGACAAGGTGAAGCCGACGAAATTTATAAATTTCCCTTTTGAAATCGGGTAAACAAGGAAGAACTAGAAAAAGTTCCAGAGTGATAGGCACTCATTGGTTTGCCTCATACTCACAGCGTCCTTCCCTGAGTACTGTGTCGCGCTTGTCAGTTCGACTCCTATCCGGATGAGACCCGACTTACTGTTACGGATTCTCTGAGTGCTTGGTGATATGGCGAATATTCCCGCAGTTTCTCGGTATTGATTAGTGCGCGATAAGAAATTGCTCCACTCCAAATAGGATTTATACAGGACAAGGCAGACATTGCTGTTTGTCCACCAAGACCCTCTGCGATTTCATGCATCATGCATCCGCGAACGGCTGACTTGATTCCGTCCGCGCCCACTAGCAGGTCACACGACGACGACGATCCATCTGTAAAGGCCAATGTTATTGGAGAATTCGGTGGGGCCGCTGCCTGGGAATAGGAGGCTAGCCTCTTCGACGTGTGAGTTTTGCATGACGGCAAAATGTGCGAGAGCAGAATTCCATGAAAGTCCGCTCGATGGATTCTCATCAAGTCACCTGGGAGGAATCGTCATTCGAGCATGAAGTTAGACTTTCTTTGAGTTACCCTTGCTCATCAATTGGAACAACTCGAAGCCCTCTAGCTGGTCGCTCTTGCGATAGCGCCAAGAGGGCACTAGATTCCAGTGAAGAGAGTTCCGATGCAACATCCGATACACATACCGAAATCATCTGTATCCTTGAAGTCTGTCGCTGCATTCAGGAGCGCGTGCTCGATACTCTTCCCCAACTTTCGCAAGACCTCCAGGCGTGAGGACACCGTCAAAGTGTGATCAACCAACTAGCTCTTGGAAAGATATGCACCTTGAACCCTCGTGGCCAAATTCCAATGCCAGCACCGACCTCAGTGAACTCTCTAGCAGCTTCAAATACCTCGACCTCGATGTCCGGATATTTAGACAAAGCCACAGCGAGCGTCAAGCCACTGACGCCCCCTCCACTTCCCGTGCGCGTGAAACTAGTAGTCAGTCTACGGTGACCCATGTATCGCATCTAGCCCATACCATATCGCAACTTTAAATTTCGCACCAGTCATCCGTGATATGTATTGTTGCTTTACTGAAGGGAGGGGAGGCAAAGGTGACCAGCATGTCAGCACCCCCTTTATATGGTACTCTGATTAATTTCGTTGAACGGATCTACGGGAAAAGAACTTCTGGGTTCTGCTTGGTATCATTCAGCTCCTGATAGTAAGCCATGCGCATCTGGTCCGATGGAATCGTGGGGTCCAGGCGATCTGTTCATGGGGCATGCCGATGCAATCGCATCAATGTGTAAATCCATCCCCACGGGAGCGGTAGCGAATCCCGTCTGCCGTTATATGATCCTAGCGTGAAGTCATGATACAGCCCATAGTGGTGCAGGGTAAGCTCATTGCAGGCTTTTGAGGGGCAAGATTTCATGGACGAGCGGAGATACAAACCCATTCTTGTGAATGCAATAAGACTGGTACTGGTTATAGTGCTTATGGTTCGGGACCACCTGACTTAATCTGTGGTTGATAAGAAGAATGCATTGCCGGCAAGCACTACTTAGTTGGGAGGAGACTCGCAAGTGGCCATTTTGCTCTCAAATTCGTATGCAATGTGACCGGTCGCATTGAAGCCGACGTTTCAAAGGGATGTTGTAATGGACAGGTTCTGACAGGCGGACAGACGGACACTGACGGGCGGATCGGCCGAACTCATCCAAACGCATGGTGGTGATAGAGCCCTCTGCCCATTCTACACGACAAGTATGAACGAGCTCAGTTCTGTTCGGAAGACGATGCGGTAGTCTGAGATATGAAGTCCCCCGTTGAACCTAGTGATGCATCGGTCCGGTTCTGAACTTCGGTTCGAACCGAACTTTTACTGAACTGAACGTTGGTTCGGTTCAACGTTCGACAGGAGTGTTGAACCGAACCCTCGTTCACGCTCACGTTCATGAGAGGCCGAACAGGGTTCAACTTGAACCCTATACATACCCCCCAGTTCTCGAGAAATACCTTTGCACCCGTTCTCTTTTTCGAGAGTCTGTGTTCACGTTCGACCGTTTGAGGCTGTCGTGACAGATGTACTATAGGATGACAATGTACTTTGGGCGAGTGGCGCCAAGGAACTGTTGGAACATTCCCTATTTCGGTATTTAGCTTATATAAGCATACCCATACATCGCACCATTAGTTACCTTAGACTTACTGAGTATTCTACAGGAACATGAACATGCCTTCGTGCCGCATCCTGCATGATTCCTTTTCTCATCCTCCTTCCATTGTGGGCGATCAAATGCGAGTAAGCGCCTTTTCTTGATGGGAGTGTGCTGTTCTGTCACTAAAAATGAGTTGCGCTAACTCCTTGATTATTGTGCACATCCACGGAAAACTGAATCCACTCGAGTCTGGCATCCGCAAAAGAAACGGGGGTAGTGATCTCAAGGTATCCATTCATCCTTTTCCCCTCTCATAATCGCATAGATTGAGGTCCCACACGGTGCACACGCTGATCAGTTCGCTTATTATTAGGTCTGTGGTCTCTACCTTTCTCTCTTTTCCATGTTGACACTGCTGGAGCCGCCATCCCCGGCATCGTTTGCTCATCCTCGCGAGGGCAGGGCACCGCCATTCGGTGCATCTCGCGCGCCTCGGAAGCACCGGAGAATGATACAACCTGGGGCATTGACACATTGTAATGTTCAAGACATACTGCCAAAGAGGATGAAGAAGAGGAACGAGTCTCTGGATTCACGTATGCCCAAGCAGGTTCCCACGGGTCGCGTCGGCCCGTGAATATTGAATCATCCATCTCATCCTCGGTCGCCAGCCAGAGTGGGAGCTACACATGCGGGACCTTCGAGGATGGCCGCAACCAAGCGTAAGCCAGCGGGTGATCTCTTTTCTAGAAGATCGGATATAGTGTTTGACACGGCGTTCCTAGCGAACGATCGCGAAACGGACCAATAAAACCAAGGTTTGTTCTTCTTTGCGTCTATATGCAAGGACTCGTTCAACACTATGGCATAAATCACCTGCCAAGGCTGTTGATCCCGGGGAGCCGAGTACACATGCTTCTGGTGGCAGACAATGCTCTGTAGGCCCAGGGGAGCCTGAGCCAGTGTATCTTTTTTCTGACCATTACTCATCATATCATGACAGCTCGTTTCCTGCTAGACGCGACAAACGGACACCGTATCTCAACGGAGGTCCATCTCACAGTGCGTACTTTCCTCCAGCATGTATTGTTGCACTCAGAGTAGACTAGCATCGGCCAGAATCAGGCACGGCCACCCTTGGGTTTGCGATCACGATCCTTGCGTGGCTGTTGTGTCTTTGCTCCGGCACGGAAGATGGGACACGTTATACGACGGAATATACGTAGATACGAGCTCAACCGTGACCATACGAACATCACTCATAATGCAACTCTTTGAGCCTGCGTCGCCCTGCAGCATGACTAGTTGTGTAAGTCCTGATAATTGAGCTCGCTAGGATTTCCACTCCACCGTTCTATCCACGCTATATACCGAGCCACATCGGGACAGGGTGGGTGACTTTCCGACGTATGGATGCGCTCTGTAACCGTTTTCTCCCTCCGCGTCCGCGCAATCCGACGTGCACTCACACTGCGTCGGCTCGTCATATCATGTTCTCGAGGACATGAAACACGTAATACCCAGACAACGAAGATACCATGAAGCCATTGTAACAATGCCATGTCGGTGTGGTGTCCCCGCGAATTCCCTGGGATCTTTTCAAGCTGTAC
>JBBPMH010000369.1:0-30681 GCA_038090235.1 Pulveroboletus ravenelii
TGATTACATTGTCAGAAAATGTTATAAAATATTTATTGTGAACCTTGCCTATTTCCTAGGCGGAATTTGTTTATGGATATGTGCTGACTAAGTTGAAAACACTTATCCGTTCATGCCCAAGGTGTTAGTATAAGAAAACCAATGACGTAATGGACTGTCGCCATGTGCAGTTGATGGTAATTGCAAGTGAACCATGTACTTGTCCCAGTCAATCACTCCCGGGCGCTGGTTCTCCGCGGCAGCAAAGTGTCGCAGCGCAGGAGGAGTACCAACGTTCCCAACGGCAACGAATACACAACTTGTGAAACATCGTGTCTGTCTCCGTGATCCTGAGACAGCAGCCAAGGTAGCGGAGGCATTTGTTCCCGCCGGGACGAAGGACAAGGTGGTCATCGAAGCATTTCCAGGTGTGAGAGTTCGGTTGGTACAACTGTACGTTGGCTGACAATAGTCCTTGCAGGACCAGGGATACTGACGCGTGCCTTGCTGCAGTTGCCGAAGGACCGGATTCGCAAAATTGTTGTGCTCGAGAATGCTGCATGCTTCCTCGAGAGCCTTCAGGTGTGTTTATGTATTTTACCATTTATGCGGACGTTGAACACTTTCAGCCACTCCAATCAATCGATCCTCGCGTGCGGGTCCTTCCATGGGATGGATATGCGTGGAGTACTTATCGTAGGCTAGAAGCTGAGGGTCATCTGTGTGATGTTGAACCTTCCAGTTGGCAAGAACGTACGTCTTCCTGATATTCTTAGAAATGCATCGGCTTAATCGACTTCTGTCATCTTCAGCTGACCCTTCGCTTCGTTTTATCGCTCATCTCCCAACTTCCATCTATGGCGAGCAGCTTATTGCACAGCTGTTGCGTCTGGTGCCCGACGCGGGTTGGTTGTTCCGTTACGGCAGAATCCCCATGAACTATATAATGCATGATTTTGTGTGGGAGGTGTGCTCATGTTGTTGTTCTGCCTTGGCCATTCTGACGGGCTCTCGCAGCGTGTATCGGCAGATACGAGCAATGTCGATAGACTGAGAAATCGGTGCAAGTTGTCTGTGATAGCTGAAGCTGTTGCCTCATTTCGACAGGTCGTCCCTTCGGACATCCTTCGGCCATACGAAGAACATTTTTGGCCGCCAAGTATGGCTGCCGCTGAAGGTCGTTCAAAGAAAAACAGGAAAAACAGGAACATGGTTGCCGTTACTATAGATCCGTTGCTGGAACAGGTCACGTTTCCGATATCTGGTAAACTGAGATGACTCATAAATCCAGTAGGCCATCAAGAGGGAACACCTCGACAAGTGGGATTTCTGCCTGCGCAAACTATTTGTCCTCAAATCAAACCCGCTCAAACGTGCCATCTCGTATGTCAGCACAGCTCGTTTCGTCCTAATTACTCATTCTTTGCTAGTCATCTTGCCCCGGGTGCATCAACCTTGTTGACTATGCTCGCGGATGGTTCCTTGCCTGGTCATCGCCCAGTCGATATTTCCAAGCCTGTGCGTGAGATGGACGTACAAGATTGGGCAGCACTTGTGCAAGCATTTCATTCATGGCCGTTTGCGCCCGATGTTCGTTCACAGTTATGGCCTGCCAACTTATGCTAATTCTCACAATTCAGGAGTTGCTTATAACAGATCCGTTTTCTCGTGAAGATAAATTTTAGGTATATTATCATTGCATTAGTAGTTGCGATTAGTCAGCAACTAGGCGGACATCTCTACAAAATGAAGGATTCTATGACAAATATAGTGCACGAGGCAGGACGCTCCCCTCCGTTCTTCGTCGACTTGACTTCCTGACCCGCCACAAGCCAGAACCTCGATTTCCGCCTTTCTCCTAGTGTGCAAAATACGCATGAGTTCTTTCCTATGGGGGAAAATGTGAGAGAATATCGGGTGCACTATCCCAGATCTCGTGCCTCCATTCTGCAGGCAAACTATTTCCTTGATTCTGTAGCATTGTCAGGGCCTACGGTAAGGCTAAATCCCGCGACAACATTCAAGTACCACGTGGTTTACCTTTTTTTCGTCGTGTTTCGTAATGGGAATCAGTGTGTCCAGGTGAATATCTAGGCTGCCAACAAGGCGTAAGTAATGGTGTCATGGACCCGCTCCCCCTGTACCTTGCGAGTTCTAAGGCTCTGACCCCAAGCCACTGGATGCGATGCGCGGCGAGTTTTTCATTCTCGTGTCGTAGGTTTTGACTACCATATTTGTAAACTGAAAGTATATCCAGACCATAGGCATCTCCGTCAACCAGTCCCATTATTGGTACGCTGGGAAATCTCAAAGACGTATACAGATATGATGCTGGCCTACTTACTCATCTGGCAAGTTGTCTGATAACGTCTTCACGAGTTGTCGAGTGGCAATATCCGGGTACCCTTTACCCTGCAAGGCGAAGTGAGCGGAATCTTATAAGGACAGGCGTGCTTCACCGTGATGGTTAACCCACGCCCAGGTAACCCTGGGTATCTGGTAAACTGTAGCCGGCATAAGGTCTGAAAGACTGCCTGGACGCCGGGGAAAAATTGCGTCAACACAGTCGAGCTGGATAAAATGACAAGTTACCTCCTTTTCGATCACAAGAACCCAACCAACGTCGGACTTGACTTCGAACCGTTCGATATCTTCTCCAGCCGGGATCAACGTGCCCTAATCACGACACTGGATACGACCATGCTCGCAAGCGAAAGACCATGCATACCTCGGAATCATTTGCCTGTAGGACCTGGCCATCTAACAGGTGTATAATTAAACTACTACCGCAGACAAGGCCCTTCGAGGTGGCGCGCTGCACACGTGGGTTGAGCCGCAAAAGGAGGTTGCTGGTAGAAAAAATTACAATGTTTAAGTCTGCTCTGTCGAGCTGCAAGGTCGCCGCAAGGTCGTCCACGAGCTGATCTAGTCAGATGTCATCGCGTTTAATCCCATATGCTTACAGTACCTTGTCCACTGTCCTTTGGGATTTGAATAGCGTGACATCTTTGTAGAAAAGATCACTGTGACCTGGACGTCTGTTACCTGAACTCAAGGAAGACTGCATCCTACCGTTTGGTCAGCGAGAGGTCTTGGCTGAGGGCCTCGTGTGCAAGATTCATCACTCGCAGAAGTTGAGCTGGCGAGCAGCTAGTGCGTCAGGAGTCCAACATGAAGGGAACTTTGTTTGCATACCAATCGGTTTTGAACTCGGGCTCTTACTTTGAGCAGGGAAACGGAGAACTCGAGAAGGGCATCTACATAGTACGGGTATACCAGGGCAGACTGGAGAAAGACGAAGATTGGTATTCACCCTCCGGGTTTGTCTTTCCGTCTGTCTGCGATATGGATCTCAACTTTGCCCTCGCTTCGTCGTCGATGCGATTGCTTTGGGACGACAGATCCCAAGTTCTGTCGGGTCTTTTCGAGTGACGCCACGATTTGCTCCAGAATGTTGAGCGTAAGATATTCAATCTGTGCTATTGATTCGCTGGCGCGACCTGTGTGTATGCACTTAGAGGGATAGAATGGGGCGTACGCTGCAGAATCCCGTCCATCGAGCTCGTTTTGATCGCTGTCAGTCTCGGACAACTCTCTGACGCTTTGCTGGCTTCCTGTGCCGTCTTCCAACTCTATCATATTAGCCGGTAAAGACTTGATGTACCCGGTTATGGAACAACAGGTTGTTTGAGCGAGTTATGGAGCGATGGCAAAGTGCTACCAAGGAAGCTGACCTTGGGCAAGCAGAAGACAAGGTCCATGTTGCATCATCCCGGCGACACAGATAGAGATACTAATTGTTTTATGCCATACCACACAGAAGTACATGATGGAACCCGTCCAAGCGGGGAGTCATACGGCATGGTGCAAAAGGTGATCAACCCCACTTTGGTACATCTACGCCGAACCAGAGAGGAAGTTTCCGCCAAAAATCTTCCTTTGCCACAGTGACTGCAGAAGAGAATTCCGCACGGCATATTTCGCACGTCCGCATTGTAGATGGGCTGTCTTCCGAAATGCTTTCCCTCGTCTGCATCGCCTCGGCGTTGGACATCGCATACAACGGGTCTGAGGTACGGTGACTGATGACTCCGTTAATGTCTCGAAGGAGCTCAAACGTGATGGCCTCGAAGGCGATTTGACAAGAACGCTTCGCTAAAGGATTCGAGTCGTTGCGACGAAGACACCAGGTGGAGGGGGCTCTTCCTTCCAGTTCATTTACGATGAAGGTAGAAAAGTAGCGTGCAGCATGTTCGCGTCCACGGAGGATGCAGAGGAGATCGGCTTCGTCCAGTCGGATGCAGTCGCTAAATTGGGGGTTGAAGATCCCTGTCGCGGCTTCGCTCGGGGCAGAACGCGAAAGATCGTACATGGCGGAGGGCAAAAGGAATGGGGCGTTGATGTTTCTGGCCAAGCTGATAACCTCTCTGCGGTTGGGAACAGTAGTGAGTCATCGGTTGTGGGGACAAGGGATTACCGACACGGGATGGGGTAAACTGGGCCGAGGAGAATATATGCCGTCCGGGGTGGTTACGCTGCATTCACGAGACTCCCACTGCGACAGGCTCGTTGGCCAAGAGGTCGAGAGGATGCGCAGAATGTCGTGGCGAACGTGGTGGACCTTGTAGGTAGTGAGAACGCGGAGGAGACTGGAGACGGCGGCAAAGCCCGGACCGTCGTACGTCAGGAAGGAGCTAGGGGATGTCAAAGTGCACGCGAGGGAGGTAAGAGGACGGTACGGACATGCCGTCATATAACGCTTGCAAGAGGTATGCGATGCTGCGCGAGGACTCGGGTAAGGAGAGCACCGGGCGGCCCTCGATGGCTGGGGTGGGGTCGATGGCTTTGATGAGGTCGTGCAGGACCTGAGAATGGCGGGCAAGCAGGCCCTGGTGTACGACAAAATAGTCGGACCCGGCGAGGACGACGACGTTGCCGTCGACAAAGGAGAGGTCAGCGTGTCGGACGAGCTCGTTGGTGGACATGATGACAGCAGCAGCCGTGGGAGTTTTTCCCCGACCCTCTTCAAATTGCTTTCGCCTCGTCCCCTGCCTCGTTCAACACAACTCCCCACCGCCATGGCTGAAGTTGCATCTGCTCTCCGTCCCGTCCCCGGTGCCCTTTCCCCCGTCGCTGCGTCAAAATTGCAGAGAAAAAAGCGCAAGACTGGCACCACTGGCACCAAGAGCAAGACGCCAGGCTCCCCTGCGGAAGGCTCGGTTACCCTTCCTGACGCTCTCTCTACCGCCCTTGTCGACAGGGTCCCCGACGAGACGGATGTCAAGGAGGACAACACTCCCGCTGAGCTCATCGCGACTTCCGAAGCGCCTACACACGACGACCCCAACTCCAGGCCCAGCCCCGTCGTTGAACTCTTGCAGAAGCGCATGCGTGCTCTAAACAAGAAAATCGTACGCTCCCCTTCTCTTGTCAAAAGCTCGCACTGTTAGCTCGACTGACCCCACGACAGTCCCGCATCGCAAGTTATGCAGCAACTGATTATGAAAAACTCAATGACGACCAAAAACGGTCACTCAAAACTCTCTCCTCCCTCGAAGCTGTCTACAAAGAACTCGAAGAGGTCAAGAAATCGATAGAGGTATGTGTGATCATCCCGGATGGCCATCCGCACTATCCACACGATGCACTTTTAGGCCCACGAAGCTGAGGTATCCCATGATCAAGCATTAAAGCGTGCAGACACAGAACGCGTAGAGTCTCTCAAAGTCCAAGAGGCTATTTCTTCCGCGCAGGCAAGGCTTCATGGCCCTTATGGCTTTTATATTTCACATTATCCCGCGTTCACTTATAGGCGTCCTATGCTTCAAGGACTTCTTCAATACTGACACTCCTTCGTTTGCGTTCCATGCTTGCAAGCGGCGATGTCCCCCCTGTGGCGCTTGAGTTTGACGACAGCGAAGGCTCAGTGATTTTCACTGCATGCGATGCACTTCTGGGTGAAGAAAATGATAACAAGAACACTATTCTTTCCGGTTTACTGTCTGGCAAAGGCGAACTCAACGGCGTATCGTGTAAGTTGCTAGAATTCCAAGGTCCTGACAGTGTTGAACCTTGCTCCAGTTACCCGATTGTTAAGTATCGTACAATCTTTCCTCAATCCACCGCGCGAGCCTACTCCTCTGCCAGCTGAACCAGAGCCTGTCGAAACTGAAACCGAAACTGGAACTGGAACTGAAACTGAGATTGCTCCTGTAGATGAGCCTGTGGCAGGTGTGCCTGGTTCTTTGAGTGTTTCCAGCAGCTTCCATTTCATGCAAGAGAGCGAGCTGGAGGCATCAGGATTGGAAAATAACACTGAATGGGTAGAAAAGCCCAAGGCAGAGCTAAATGGTGCCTCCGAAGAGCAACCCCAGGATGCTGAAAATGGCCTCGCAGAGCCCGTAGAAGTCAGCATCTATGTTTTATATATACTCCTAGCACACGGGCTAACTAGCTATACACAGCCCGTCTCCACGCAGCCGATTGATTGGGCGGAGGCAGATGAAGAGGGCGGGCTACCTTCCATTGCGAACCTTCAAGCGACCTTTGCGCCGTCTGGGTCGGCGACACCTGTCGTTCAGACGATCGAAGTGAATTTACCTTCGTCAGCGCCGTTTTTGAATGGGGATGCCTCTTCTCCTGCGCCTCAGACAGAGGACGACGGCTTCATGCAAACACATCGCGGAGGCCGCGGACGCGGTAGAGGGCATCGCGGTGAACGCGGTAACATGCGCGGAGGCTTCCGTGGTGAGCGAACAGGTTTCCACCGAGGAGGGGAGCGAGGTGGCTTCCGAGGCGGCAACCGGGGCGGTGATCGCGGTAAATGTCTTGGCAATTTTTCCGACCATGTTGAAATGACTCTTGGCAGCTCATCGCGGCAATCGCACGGATGGCGACTGGCGTAATGGCGATGGTGAAACTCGAGGGAGGGGTCGTGGCCGCGGCCGGGGGCGAGGGGGTGGAGAACGAGGAGGTGGAGAACGAGGAGGTGTGTAACATGCACATGAATATGTACACGACTAACGAGATAACACAGGCTCGGGCCAACAAGATCGTGGCGGGGCTCCCCCTTCGTAGGGGGCGTGCTTGCGTTTGCCGTTGGGGCCAAGCCAGGCCGGATTCAAAAGGGACGGTCCCGATGTAATAATGTCGCTGTGACTTGGAAATATCTTTTGACGATGTGTGCATGTGGAGTCTTGAGAATTTCGCGCCCAGTTGATGTCGCATTCGACGCTTGATCAGATCATCCCGTCGTCCCCCAGGTTGCGCGCGCAACATAGGTGACCAAACATCAACGGCTCTGGCAACTACTTATTCCAGCAGTCCCTTTTTAGCGCGAATGTCAGCCAGGGAATGCATACTGTGAGCTTGATCAACACCGGTGGAACGTCTGGTCTTGACGTGGACATCAAGGTTAATCACGTCCGTGATGCCCTGACAGTTGCCGCTAACGGTGCGCAGATTGTGCAGTGGCAATCCAATGTCGGGAGTGCAAATGATCAGCTCGTCCTTGAAACAGTTCCAGACGTGGACCCTCACTTCCAGTACCAACAATCTGCATGGGGGACAGCGTCAAGCTACAGTAATTTGAACTTGAACCTGTTCAACAATCATTGGCACTGGCCAGTAAGTGATGGTAGCTAAAAGAAATTTCACCCTGTTGACCTGCTCATAGTTTCACGGCCACGTCTGGAGCGACCGTTTCATTCACATTTGCAGTACGTTTGCTCGTCGAACATCATCCGCGCTTATTTTACAGTGTCTCAAAAAGGAAATACATACTTTGTCGCATGCCACCACCCAAAAGCTGGGCCTGTGGCGAGATAATGGGTCCTTGGCACCCCCACAATGCCCACACTCCCTCTCTAAGTCTCATATTCATCTTCTCATCATGACAAAGTACATCTCACCTACCAAGAAAGCCTGGATTTGTTGAGCTTGAGATACTGGCATGACAGATGCAGAAATTGCCAAAAAGTATGGTCTCTACTGTATAACAATCAAGTGCATCTTTGACTGTTATGCCTAATTTGAAGACTTTTATCATATTATCCCAAAATCAGGCTCTACAATTCCCAGGTGAATGGTGTGGTTGAATGGTGTCACTACAATGTCTGGGAGGCCATTGTCAAAAGTTCTCAGATAGGGGAGGTGTGTTGGCCAGCCACCACCTACTCAGTTTTTTGGGCAAAGTGTATCATGATCATGAAGTTGACTGGGCTCTTGCCCTATTTTATGGTACATGGTGTTGAGCCCCTATTTTCTTTTGACATTGCAGAAGTGACCTTCCTTTTTCCTGCACCAGATGCTGACCTTATCCCTATGTCTACCCTGACTGCTTGGCAAGCATGCCAGCTTCAAAAATGTCAGGATGACATAGATAAAATTCATGAGTGTGTTATTTCCACCTAGTATGTGTCCATCAAGCAATTTGAGGTGTAGTTCAAGAACTGGATCTGGGAACAAATCTTCAATCCAGGTGATCTCATCCTGGTCCAGAACACCCATGTCAAGAAGGAGTTGAACTGAAAAATGAAGCCACAATACCTTGGTCTAAAGATGGTCCTTCACCAGACTACCAGAGGGTCATACCTTTTGGCTGAGTTGGATGGATCAATATTAAAACTCAGGTATGCAGCTTTCAGACTACTGCCTTACCACCCTCACAGCAAGATAGTGGTTCCAGTATTTGACTGGACTTGACAATGACAAGCTCAATGAATACCTGGCTGAAGAAGATTTGGAGCTGGACACTGACAATGAAAAGGATTAGTTGGTCTTGAACTCATTTTCATTTTACATCATCATCATCACTGTGTATATGTTTTACCCCAGGTTTTGTTCAGTGATCTTATATCTTCAACTTCTGTCACTGAAAAGAACAAAAACAGATGCTCTTATGATAAATCTCATTTCTCTTTCTCTCATGTGCTTATTGCTTGTCAAACAAAAACAAAGCAGAAAACATATGAACAGCATAAAAACAGAAAAACATATTCATATCCATATCCATATATCTCTTGGTCTCTTATTCATTTTATTTAGACATTCATTTTCTGTCACACACAGAGATCAGGTGCACCATTGGACAATATTCAATTAGAATTCAGTCATATCCAGCACTCAAGTAAATCTGTGCAGGGGTGGTAGCCCACATCAAGCTTATCTTATCTGAGTTTGATCCTTCATTTTATCTTATTTTATTTTTATCTTATCCTTATTAACCTTGAACTTATGCACTCTTTTTTATCACTCAGGGGTGATACCAATTTGGACTTGGACATGATCAGATGTGGACATGGGCTTGGACACAGATCTGATTTGATAAAAACAAAAATAAAACAGGCTATCTATGTATGTATGAGGCAAAACTACCTATGAAAGATCAAAGGTGGCTATCAATCATTTCCAGTTGACATGTCACCTTCCACAAATCTGGTATGATCTCCAATGGTGACTCAGCCCCATGGAAGGTCCCTGGTGAGAACCAGTGGGAGGGTCTCCTGCTGAAGCACTCACCTCAGCCGAAGTGCAACGAACAGGAGGAGACCAACTCCATACCTCCAACGCCTCCATGCATAGAGGAAGCAGTAGGAGCACTGGACCCTGATGACTTGGTTGAACCACTCACCAGATGCCTGGAACAACTCCGAATCAATGTTCTAGCCCCTGCTCTAGCTCCACCTTGTGAGTCAACTCCACCTCTGGTCTGATCTCAGTCACTGTCCCAACCTCCTGCAAGAATCATAGCCAGTGTCTGCCAGAGCTCCTGAAACCACCAACCTCCAAATCAAAACAAGAACTATCAGTGCATGCTAGATGAAAAGAGAGACAGAAAGAAGGAGACACAGCAGGAAAGCACAACAAATAAAGCTGAACCTCCAAATATAACTTCAGAGCCCACTGATGAGCAAAACATATCAGGAGCTTTCTTTAGCCTGCAGGAGGAGCTGAACTACCAAACATTCATGGGTGCTGCTGATACATCATCAGGGGACATGCTTCCAAACTTGATAAAGGAGGCTTATGAACTCCTAGATGGAAACCTGTGGAGGTTTGCCATAGAAGATGAGCTTCTCAGTCTAAACACAAATAGCGTGTATGAGACCATTCCAATTCCTGACAAAGTAACTCCAATCACCTTCAAGCCTGTGTTCTGCATTAAATGAAATCAGAACAGGAAAATTGAGTGCTACAAAGTGTGGATAATAGTCTGAGGGTTCACACAAAAGGAGGGAGTTGACTATCAGGAGGTTTTTGCCCCAGTCGCAAACCTGGATTCCATCTGAATGATTGTTGCCCTGGCCATGAAACACAACCTCAAACTAGATCAAATGGATGTCTCCACAGCATACTTGAATGGTGAACTGGAGGAGGAGTTGTACCTACTATCTCCAGAAGGAATTCTGATCCAACCTGGATACTGCTGAAAACTCCAGCAGTCTCTATACAGACTCAAACAGGTGGGATGGATGTGGAACAAAATACTTGACAAAAGGCTAAATAAACTTGGTTTCATCTGTCTGGATGCAGAAACCTGTTTGTACATACTCTGAAAGTCAAGCGAAATATGTTTCCTGGTCATCTACATTGATGATCTCCTCCTCACAGTGAGTTCCAGGAGTTACATGAACTCCATTAAAATCATGCTCTTATCTGCCTTCAAAATGCATAACTTGGGAGAGGCCAAATACTTACTTGGAATCGAAATATGCAGAAACCACAAACTCTGGATGATTGGCTTGTCCCAGTCACAATATGCACAGATCATTCTGGAATGAACTGGAATGTCTGACTCTGCTCCCATCTGGACCCCAATGATCCATGGTACTTCCTTGTCTGCAAACGACCTGCTGGACAACTCCATACTCCTGGAGATTCAAATTGGAAAGAAATGAGTGTTCTATCTCATAGTCATAGGCTTACTTATGTATTTGATGCTCAGAACCCAACCAGATCTGGCCTACTCTGTTGGAACACTCAGCTGCTTCAGTGCAGCCCCAAAGGCATGCCATTGGGAAGCAGCCAAGTGTGTTCTCTATTATATCTGTGTGACATGGGTCATGGAACTCTGATATGATGGGAGCAATGTTTCCATGGACTCTGACTTCCACAGGTACTCAAATGCTGATTGGTCACAGAACCCAGATAATTCACATTCCATCTCTGGTTTCCTTTTTCTCAGTTAACACAGAACCATCTCTTGGACTAGCAAGCAACAAAGCATGGTCACACTGTCCACCACCAAATCAGAGTACATTGGACTCAGCATGGCAGGACAGCACTTGGCATGGCTCCAAAGTTTCTTTGAGAAAGTAGGACATCACCAAAGAAATCCAACCATACTACACTGTGACAACCAAGCTGCAATTATACTGTCTCATGATTCACAATTCTGAGCCTGGACCAAACATATTCAATGGAAATACCATTTTGTCTGAGACAACTTAGTCAGGAAGGGAGAGGTGGTCATACACTATACATATTCCTACTGGGGATATGGTTGTGGACATCTTAACCAAGGCACTGACATGAGAACAACACTGGAAATTCATTTGAGCCATGGGACTCCAATTGTGATCAAGTGAGAGTATCAAAGACTACAACTCTGAAGTCCTCCAAGCGCTCCTATCAGACTCTGACTAGTCATGGTTGGTCATGGTCAGTTATCACTGCACTCCTCCATTTCCTAACCTTACTTCAGTGCCAATCACTTCCAATGTCTTGGAACTGCATCCCCTTTCTGTTCCACTTATGGATTTCAGACTTCCCATTTTGGAGTTGGTCGGAGTTAGTGCTCACATCTCTGCCTACTTTATATAGTCTTACTTTGTTCTCAGAACTCCCCTCAGTTGTTCCTACTACATCTTAGGCAGCAGCTGAGTGGGCATCACTGCCTTTTTACTTAGTTTTTGATATTGATAACCTCTTAGATCCTTCTGGGCATGCTCTCAATCAAATCCTGACACTTCTTCACCTCAATATCATACCATTCTGCTTCCACTCTCTCCCAAAATCCAAGAATCCCCTTAGGTAACTCTGAATAGTTAGCCAGCCTCCTCTTGAGATGAAACCATAGATGCTCTATGGGATTGAGGTCAGGAGATTGAGGTGGCCACACCATGACCTCAAATACATTGTCAGCAAACCACTTCTTGGCCTTCCTGCTTGAGTGCTTGGGGTTATTATCTTGTAGAAAAATAATATTATCTGGGGTTTTCTTGTAATTCACCAGAGTTTGCTGGAGTTCATTTTCTAAAATCTGCACATAAAGGTTAGCATCCATCTTACCATCTATCTGCAGGCCACTCCAACTCCTTTCCAGGTTATACACCCCACATCATCAAGGATCCTCCTCCAAACTTCACAGTTCCCTTTACCAATCTATCATTCAAGCCCTCTTCTGCCTTTTTCCATGCCCACTTCTTGCCATCTGACCCAATGTGATTGATTTTGGTCTCATCTGACCATATAACTTGCTTCCAGTCCTCTATAGTCCAGTCCTTGTGACTTAAAGCAAAATCCATTCTCTCTTTTCTATGACATTGGGTTAGAAGAGAACATTTCTTCTTCACCACAGCCTTCATCCTAGCCTGTTTCAGATGATGACAAATTGTTTGGGTAGAGATAGACTGGTTCTTGATATCCTGAAGAGTTTTGGTGACCTGGACTGCATTCTCAGCTTTCCTAGCACCAATAAGTCTAATAGCATGTTACATATCAGTTGGAGTAATGATGGATGGTCAACCAGAAGAGGGTTTAGCCAGGTTTGGACAGAGTTTGGAGTGAATTCTATTGATGGTAGAGTGGTTTACACCAGTAGAAAGAGATATTTGGTGAGTAGATTGACCCATTTCCAAGAAAGCAATGATTTGGTTGGTTTAATCAAGAGAAAGAGATTTCATGATGATAGTAGTGAAAGAAAAGTGGTGTTATGGTTGAATCAACTATACATCACATGACCCATTTCTTACATAATAATATATGAGAACATATCAAATTTAAATATTATAAGATTAGTAACAAAAACATTGCAATGAGTACTCTTGATTAATTGTTGAATACTGCCTTAACCAGAAGGAATTAAATAAGCAATGTATATATCCCCTGAAAGCCCTTTTTAAGGGCTATCTATCATTCTCTGGGACTATGAGCCTAGCATTAATGCTTTATGGGATATATATCAAACATTACAAATGTTGCAATCATTGCAACATTTTTGTTGCTCAGTGTAAGTACAGTAAGAGTGTATTAGCTAAATACAAGTCTGGAGGATCTGGAGTGTGCACTCATTGAGAATGCACTGGAGTTCAAGAGAAATGGGTCCAGAGTTGGATCTGGAAAATGGAGTTGGATGGAATATGATAGTGGCTTTCACTGCTACCACCTCTGCTCTCACCTCATTGAATGTAGCCAATGCCTCCTTCACTCAGGCCCTGGCATACAGCATTTTGCTGTCTAACATGGCTACTGCACAAGCCCCAGCCTTGCAGATCTTTGGGTCAACCAAACTGGGATAGGCCAGCTGAAACCAGGGATTGAACCTTGGTTTCTCATTGACTGGGCCTGATTCATCCTCCCTTGCCTGTTCATTCTTGTCCTCTGATAGCTCAATCATGGGCACTGGGGCCTGGTTCTGGCATGGGCAGATCGGTCATTGTGTCATTTAGTCAGTTTTGTCTACTCATGTCATATCACATGCAACTCTGTCCTCTGGATCCAACTCCAGACCCATTTCTCTTGAACTCTGATACATTCCCAATGAGTTTGCACTCTAGACTCTCTGGACTTGTACTTAGCTAATTCTCTCTTATTGTACTTATGTCTCCATTTCTTGCTTACATGTATACCCCTGTCAGGATATAGATTTTGCCCCTATCTATTCCTTTCCTCTTATCTTATTTTTCCCTTCATCTTATCTATACCTTGTTCCATTCCTGGTTCAGACTGCTCCCTGTGACATCATAGCTTTGGTCAGCATTGCATCATTGCTATGTCATACCTACATCATTCCATTCTAGGGCATAGGGCTTATCTTGGGCTTAGGGTTGGTTTAGGGTTTATGCTTCTCTTTCATTCTATTTAATCTCTGTTGCTTCCATTCCGCTCTTATCTATTAAACATGCCTTTTCCTTGTGTTCCATTGTGTTCTATTATTATAGGGTTTCTCATGGGTTTAGGGTGTATTATGTAGTTTACATGTGTATAGTAGTATTTAACCAGTATTTGTAGGATGTACCTACTCATACTTAGAATTCTCATCCTTTGGCTCTTGTCCTCCCAAGACATTAGTCACCACAGGCTTTCTTTGGTTGCTCACTTTGAGTTACTAGAGATTAATCCCTGATAACCCCCATACCACCTACAGTGGCTCAAATAAGTGTCCCAATATTGGGCCATTTTGGAAAGACTTGACATTTACAGGAGAACTAAAACATATCAGCTCTGACCCTGGAGATGAGCCCTTAGTTATGTTATTTTATTGCCATGGCACTGAGATATAACAATTTCAAAATGATGTGTCATTGGGACACTTATTTAAGCATGATATTATTAGTCATTTTTTAGTAAATAACATAATGTTCTGATGGATGCTATGCTTCAACCCTGTCTCATTATGTAAATTACATAACCCTAGACACTATAAAGAGCAGAAATACCACCTAGCTAACCCTACTTCACTATGAAGCCCATTTCTGTCTCTACTAGAGCCCATATCCTCTTTCTCTCTGAATCTGGCCTTTCTACTAGAAAAATATCCTTCTAAACTGGTCTGGGGAAGTCCCCTGTGGCCAGGGTTTAGTATTGCCATAGCTTCAAGCTGGCATTTTTTATCTTGCTATCTGCTTGATTAAAATATATGTATATGGTCTCACAATGCAGTTTTTAGGTCTGGCTGTCAGTAAAACAAAGAATTATGACAATTAATCCAACCACTTCTGAGATATTTTATTTAAGCTAATCCATACTCAAGCTGAGCTGAAAATAAAGCTGGGCTGATATCTTAGAAATGGTTAGGTAAACCTAGTTAGGTTAAGTAAGTAATATTGTGAAGACTACATTAAGCTACATTTCATTTACTAGGTGCATGTCAATTAGAGTGAAAATGAACATACTAGAAGTAATTTGGCCAAAAAAGCTGAAAAATGCAAAAGCTAAACTGTGGCAACACTACCAGGGTTATCAAAGAGATTCATCCAGGCAGGGAAAACATCAAATTAGGCCCTCCTTTCAAACTTTCTCCTACTAATAAAAAGAGAATTGTCTCTAGTATTACCTCTGGCAAGGTTGAAAATGCTGTTTAGGCAATCCATCTCATCAATTCTACCCTCTCCTCTCCTGTCTCTTCCCAAACCATTTGTAATGTGTGCTAAAGTTTGTATCTCTAAAGGCTGTGGTTAAGAAGAAAAAGCCACTCTTGTCTGTGAAATATTGGAAACATAGGCTAGACTTTGCTCTCAAGCACTAACACTGGACTGTGGAGGACTGGACTAGGGTAATTTGGTCAGATGAGACCAAGATCAACAGGATTGGATCAGATGGAAGGAATTATGTGTGGAAAGTGACAGGAAAGCCTTGACAAAATAAGGAAGTACAGGGAACAGTAAAGTTTGAAGGAGGTTTCTTAATGGTTTAGGGATGCATGAGCCAGATTGGGGTGGGGATTCCTGTAGAGGTGGAAGGGAGGATGAATTCTGAGCAGTATGTCTCCATTTTGGAGGATAATCTGCTTCCTACTATGGAAAAATCTGGGATCCCTGAAAAGAGCATTATCTTTCAACAAGATAATGACCCCAAGCATATCTCTAAAAGGGCCCAGAAGTGACTGGAATCTCAAGGTATCAAGGTCCTTGATTGGCCAGCACAATCTCCAGACCTTAATCCTATTGAATATCTCTGGCAAATTCTCAAAAAGAAGCTCAATAGCTATACAACACCACCAAATGGGGTTTGGGAGCTTTGGGATAGAATTGATATGGAATGGGGCAAGATAGAGGCTGAGGACTGTCAAATATTAATAGAAAGCATGCCTAGAAGACTAGAGGCAGTGATAAAGGCAAAGGGAGGGCATACAAAGTACTAAAATTACAGAATAGAAATGTTGCTCAAATAAGTGTCCCAATGATATGTCATTTTGAAATTGTTATATCTCAGTGCCATGGCAACCAAATAACATAACTAAGGGCTCATCTTCAGAGTCAGAGTTAGAGCTATTAATAACCCTGCAAGAGTCAGAACTGATACATTTTGATTCTCTTGCAAATGTCAAGTCTTTCCAAAATGGCCCAACATTGGGACACTTATTTGAGCCACTGTATTTACTACATAGCAGGTGATTATGATGGTGTTAGGATATATGGGTTGGGACTTCTATGACAAGTACAAGTTTGAATATACTATTAAGACTGGGTCTCTAAGGGTAACTCTGGAACTCTGGAGTTTAGACAGAGCTTTGGCTTCACCTTGTGTGGTACACCCTTTTCAAGAGTCTGGTGTCCTGAATTTATGGAGGGGTCAGAACATGAATCAGAGTGACCTTGTTGCAAGCAACAAATATCAAGGGCAGGTCAGAGGAGAGCCATTGAGACTCAAGCAGAGAATCAGATGGAAAATCTAAGTCAATATTCAAACTGGAGTATCTATGACAAAGTATGGACTATTTATATAGAGGTTGAACACTAATACTAGGACTTGTAATCAGAGAAGCTGGAAGGTGGAAAGGCAGTGGAGTTGGAGCACAGAATTGGAGGATGGCTATGAGTGAGACTGACAGTGTACAAGTTAAGTGAGAATGGAGAATGTAAGTATAGCAAAAGAGAATTATCTAAGTACAAGTCCAGGAAGTCAAGAGTGCAAGCTCATCAAGAGTGCACTGGAGTTCAAGTATAATAGGTCTGGAGTTGGGTCTAGAGAATGGAGTTGCACAGGATATGACAAGAACCCAGGGTCACCAGGGTGCAGTGCTCTGCCTGAGTTACTAAAGCCAAAGTCCTTAATCCTCCAATTCTCCAACCAAGTCCTCCCTTCATGTGTATTTAGTAGCAGAGCAAAGCAGATCTTGACACAGGGAACTGTACCATGAAATTGACTCAATCATCCATAGTGATGTCCTATGGCTTTTATTCTCTGTCAAGTATGCTGGTTCCTTACCCAAAAGCCCACCCACTTGGATAATTGCTGAATATGATATGTATTTGGCATCACAATTCACTGATTATGCTAGAGAGTCAGATTGGCAACCCTGATTTCATCAATTTCACAGATTATGCTCTGAAGACAGTCACCAATAAAGCAGGAGAATATGAAGCAGGCAACCTTATATTGGGCCAATGGGCATGGGATCAGTATGTGTGTAGTTCATTATTGTCTTCTATTTGTTTATTTATGTATCAGATGTTTTGATTCCTCAGGAAATCATTGTGCAAGATCCAGAAACACACTGTAGAGCACCAAGTGTCTCTACATTGATATCCAGTGTTTTTCCCATATCCCAGCTAGTCTATCTGATGTCTGTCCATCTGTTCTCACCAGTCTGGGACTGGTATTAGCTTAGTTCACTTCCGTTTTAGTCCGGATCTCAGTCCGGTTTGACAATCCAGTCCGGATCTCAGTCCGGTTTGACAATCCAGTCCAGACTATAGTCCGGATCAACAGTCTGGTCCAGTTTTAGTCTGGATCGACCACCAACAAGCCTGGTTTCTTTTGGACTTTCAATTCTTTATTTAGAACATGTCCCTCTTACCATTAGTCAGTCCAGGAACATGTTCCGGACTATAAAAGCCTTGTATTAGGTTTTGAAATATAGTTTCCGATTTTCCATCTTCCCTTCACTGGCTATCATTCCAGAGAGTGACCTAGTCATTTCCCAGGTCCACCCAGCCATTGGGAACACCACCATCACAGTCCCAGAACCTCCCTTGGGTCAAGTCTACACTTGCCCCCTACTAGCCCTTCTGATCTCTCAGTCAGGATTGCTGTTCTTCAATGCAGTGCCATGTTTGCATCAATTGTTTTAGAAAGTGACAAGACAATGGTTTCTGTTGGCAGATATGCCCACTGCAATGCCATAGGCCTTCCTGCCTTTCTGGCATTTCCAAAAAGTAGACAGTACCTATAAAGTTGGTCTATTTATTCTGATGAGTTTTATTGCATTAGCTAATGAGGCTTACAAAGACAATGTTAACTTCCAGATATTTTGCCACTAACTGTTTCATTCCTCCCTTGCCAGCATCCTTTAACCCATTTGACCATTTATGATTTAGCCCCATGTTACCCATTGTGTGAAAAACCACTTTTGTCATATTATATATGAGTTAGGTTCATATATAGCTGAATATCCTGAGCAAGCACTGCTTGTGTTAGAGACAGCAACTCCAAACCCCTTTAAGCACTCCTATCCAACTTCAATACCTCCTAGTTCTGGGATTAACAAAGTCCTGTCAGAGCATATGAACCTTGAGTTCAGTGGAAGTGTCTGTTATGTTTTACTCCTTTGTCCTTCTTGTTATACAGACTTAGTCACTCCTCACTTGATTCTCTTATATCAAGCTTATAGTTCCCTAATTACTCATCACTCTGTTTTCACTGTTGATCTTCTTACTCATTGCATTTGTCAGCTATGCCCCTTTCTTATAAATCTCTGTTTGTCTCCAGTTGTTCATGTTTGTTCTTGATTAATCCCTTGTACTATATAAACCTGCCTTGTAGATAGCTACTTCTCAGCTTAGACCTACTTGGCAATCTTACCTTTTTCTTGGTGGCTTCACTTTACATCTGAGTGAGTGCTCAGTGCTTAAACCCTTGAAACCACCCTTGCCAGGGAAGTCTCTCATTAACTATTTGTTGGGTGAATTCTTGTTCCTGCAAACCAGCAGATTGTGTCCTTTGTCACTTATCTCATGGTAGCTGTCACTGACCACTTATGTACCTCTGTTTCTCACAAGGGCCTGGAATGATGACAATGATGATAACAAGAATAAAAATAGAAAAACCTGACCAAGGACAAGGGTTGAGTACCAACTGATGGCCAAGAACAAGGGCCAGATTCAAATGAGGGGTCATATCAAGAACATATCTCTGAGGGTAACTCTGGAACTCCAGAGTTTGGACAAGGCTTTGGCTTCACTATATGTGGTGTGCATTGTCACAAGTCCAGTGCCCTGAATTTATGAGGGATTGGGCAAAGAGTCAGAGGGACCTTGTTGTGAGCAATGAAGGTCAGCAGAGGTCAGAGGAGAGCCATCAAGGCTCAAGCAAAGGATCAGAGAGGACTGGGGGAATCTTAGTCAATATTCAAACTGAGGTATCTACAACAAGTTACAAAGTCTTATATATGGAGGAGGAACACTAGTATGAGAACCAGTGACTCGGAGCTGGAGGTGGGGTAGTAACAACAGAGCTGTGCTCCTAAGCAGAGCACAGGATCAGAGAGGCTATGAGGGAGATGGGTGGTGTACAAGGTAAGCAAGAAATGGAATGTAAGTACAGCAAGATGAGATGAGCTAAGTACAAGGTCCAAAGAGTCTAGAGTGTGCACTCATTGAGAACACACCATTGTTCAAGAGAAACAAGGCTGGAGTTGGATCCAGAGGTCAGAGTTGCATGGGATATGACAGAGGGAGAGAATGGATTTTGCTCTAAGCCACAAGGACTAGACTATAGAGGACTGAAAATGAGTTACATATATGATCAGATAAGACCAAAATCAATCACATTGGGTCAGATGGCAAGAAGTGGGTATAGAAAAAGGCAGGAAAGGGCTTGAATAATAAATTGGTGAAAAGAACTGTGGATGCTAACCTTTATATGCAGATTTTGAAGGATAAACTCCAGCAAACCCTGGTGAATTATGAGAAAATCCCAGATGATATTATCTTTCAACAAGATAATGACCCTGAGCACACAATCAGGAAAGCCAAGGAGTGGTTTGCTGACAATGATTATCAGAAAACTAAGTAAAAGGGCAGTGAGGCCCACTACATTTCTCAGTAAACAATACTAAGTAGTAAAAGCAAAGTCAACTCACCTCAGCTGCTGCCTAAGATGTAGCAGGAATGACTGAGAGGAGTTCTGAGATCAAAGTGAGAACATATAAAGTGGGCAGAGATGTAGAATACTCAGTAAGTCACTGTATATTAGTGTGTAAGTACACTATACCTGTAGAATACTTAGTAAGTCACTAAGTAGTCTAAGGTAATTACTGGTGCGATGTAAGGTATGCTTATATAAGCTAAATACCAAATAGGGAAATCTAACAGGAGATGCAAGCACTAACTCTGACCAACTCTGAAGTGGGAAGTCTGAAATCCATAAGTAAATGATGAAAGGGGATGCAGTTCCAAGATGTTGGAAGCAATCGGCACCAAAGTAAAGTTGGGGAAAGAAATAGCTCAATGGCAAGTACCTTGGGCACCATTTAGATCTGACTCCTAGCACTCTGTTCAGAGTTTCCGACTCTGGCACACAATAACTGACCACAACTGACCATGTCTAGTCAGAGTCCAATAGGAGTGCTTGGAGGACTTCAGAGTTGTAGTCTTTGATATGGATTTGAGATCATGGTGAGGCCACCTCAATCTCCTGATCTTAATCCCATAGAGTATCTATGGTTTCACCTCAAGAGGAGGCTGGCTGACTATTCAGAGTCATTGTCATACCCCATGCAACCCCTAACTCTGGATCCAACTCCAGCCCTGTTTCCTCAAACTCCAGTGCATTCTTGACGAGCATGCACTCTAGACTCTCCAGACCCTGTACTTAGCTCATCTTGTATTACTGTACTTATGTTCTATTCCTCACTTACTTAGTACACCGCCCATCTCTCTTCATAGCCCCTCCAACCCTGGAGCACAGCTCTGTTGTTCTCTCTACTCTGCCTCTGGCTCCTAGCTATCGGTTCCCATACCAGTGCTCCTACTCCGTATATAAGACTCCATACTATGTTGTACATACCTCAGTTTGAATATCAACTAAGACACCCCCAGTCTTCTCTGATCCTCCACTTGAGCCTTGACGGCTCTCCTCTGACCCCTCCACTGACCTCTATTGCTTGCAACAAGGTCCCCTTTGATCCTTTGCCCAACCCTCCATAAATTCAGGGCAACTGGACTTGTGACAGAGGCACACCACATATGGTGAAGCCAAAGCCCTATTCGAACTCTGGAGTTCCAGAGTTGTCCTCAGAGTATGTTCTTAACAGTCATCTAAGGGGATTCTTGAACTTTGGAAGAGAGTGGAAGCAGAATGGTATGATATTGAGGTAAAGAAGTGTCAGGATTTGATTGAGAGTATGCCCAGAAGGATCCAAGATGTTATCAAGGCCAAAGGAGGATATCCATTATACTAATTGTACATACATAATACCCTGGTTGTCAGCAACACAAATGTTGCAATGAGTACCCTTGATTAATTGTGGAATATTGCCTTAACCAGAAGGAATTACATAAGCAATATATATATTCCCTGAAAGCCCTTTTCAAGGGCTATCTATTATTCTCTGGGACCATAAGCCTAACATCAATGCTTCATGAGATATATATCAATCATTACAAATGTTGCAATCATTGCAACATTTTTGTTGCTCAGTATAGTATCCTCATTACCAGACAGGAGTGCA
Source organism: Pulveroboletus ravenelii (assembly GCA_038090235.1). NCBI lineage: Eukaryota > Fungi > Basidiomycota > Agaricomycetes > Boletales > Boletaceae > Pulveroboletus > Pulveroboletus ravenelii. The sequence goes on from JBBPMH010000369.1 coordinate 21,596, forward strand.
CAATAACTATGGAAAAGCATCAGTAGTAGAGAATTCAATGGGATGAGGGCATGAAAGGTAGCAATATATATCACCTAGCCAAAATGTGTCTAGGGCCCCTCTGTGGCTCAGACCATCTGCTGCTTATTTCCCATGCCCAGACTTTTGTGATTCTGCTGCAGTCATATGTCATGGTAACAGGGCACACAACACCCATATTAATATGCCAATCAGGATAACAAGGAATGTATCTAAGTGGAACATCTCGAACTAGTCTAAAAGTCGTCCTAAAGTGTTTCAATACACGAGTAGTATTCTCACCAAATGCGCTTGACCATCGTAAATCGGGTGAGGTCTTCTAAAGGAACACGCATTTTCCCGCTTCCTACGGTCCCAACCTTGCCATTCTCCTGTCCCTCCCCCATCTCGTTGACACGGGCGGCATCATCGCGCCAGTTATCAACCATTTTCTGTAGTTGCTTGTTATACTCTCGTTCCTCCATGCCTTCCCCAATGGGATCACGACCGAAGTCATTGACACGATCAGCCGCTACTCGAGCGTCCATCCCGGTTCTTCGGCTACCGGCATATGAAATCAGGTTTACACCCAAAAGAACCTTGAGAGCCAAGAAGCTGACATACCAAGTAGTGAATATAATACCAACAGCGAACACGTTGACATACCATAGCCAGAATAAGATACCCATCGCTGTCCATTTTGCCAATGGGTACAGATTGCGTTCATCGTGCAGGTGACGGGAGAATACTAGACTGAAGGACTGAAGACCAATGAGGGTCGCCAAGACAGCAAGCGGAACGGAAGCAAAACCAAGACGACGGGCAACCAAAGGTGACTGGTCAACGTACGTATGCTGTATGGCGCATCTTGAGCATGGCTGAGAATGACAGTCGAAAAGACGAACCTTGCGGGTACGATGTCGCCCAAAAACACTTCCGCTTGCTAGGTCACGGCATAAGATGTCAATGTACCGCTCGTAGACAGAGGGGCGGATATGATTGAACTTTGTAATGAAGGCATGCTTCAACCAATCTACCATCACTTCTGACATTAGCACAGTCACAACAGGCTAATGTTGTTAACGTGAGGTGAGACATATAACACTTTTTCGATACCGGAACAAACACCCACATACGAAATGGTCCATAGAACATTATCACCTCTGAACCACCCGAAACTCTTCGGCATCACAAACCCACCGGCGAAGTCGAACTCAGAGCCACTGAGTTCTATCAAGTTGCGGAAAGCAACAACAACTAACATCAAGGATAATGTGAAGCGCTCAACGATGTCTGCACAGGTAATCTGAAAGAGGTTATCTTTTTCAAACCTCTTGAATACACAACCCTTAATCTCGACAAATTGGTTGGAAACGAGGAGGGTGAGGAGGGCATGATCGTAAGAGTTGACGGCGACATTCAAAGAAAGTAGTTGGTAGATCATAACTAGAGTGTGACTGGCTATCGATGACATGGGATCATCACATAATGACTGAAGATACATCGTCAGCTCACCAACATAGCACGTCGCTAGAATGAAGAAGACCAAGGGGCGGAACGTGCGGGACGAGAATGGTACCTCATGTGACAGCACTTCCAGCGTGGATCGCGAGAATAGGCAATCAAGTATGTCTTGTCCAATCGAGGCACACAATCTGTCTGCGATCTACATACCCATGTATGTCGAACAGTGGTTCAGCAAAGAAGTGGACGGTGCTCACTTCTAGGGAATTAAATATGACATACAACTTAATGGTGTCCTGACCACGAATGGAGTGGTAAATCTTGCTGGCGTCTGCGAGGGGTGTGAGGATAGTGATTGAGACAATGACGAGCAGGGTGCGCAGAACGTCAGCTTTCTGGGAAGGAGGGAAGCGCGACTTGGACCAGGTGACGAGGTCGTGTATGTAGCGCCAGATGGCTATGACGAAGCGAATAGGCTGGATTGTGAATGTGTAGAGAAAAGAGTCCAAGCAAAGCAGGAAACCAAAACCGATAATCTAGCATCTCATGTCAGACAATGGGCATGTTCTCGGAAAAGGTCATCACCCACTTTCTCCATCGCCAGGGGAATGCTCAGAAAATTGCTAACCCGCTCCCATTTCAGCTCCTGGTGCGAGTCAAAGTCGGTTGCTAATAGCTCTTCGCGAAGATAATCCCACAATGAAAACAACGGCTGGTGCAGGTGTGGATCTGGAGGGGGACGTCTCGGAGACGGTGGCGGAGAGCAAGCGGGGGAAGAAGGAGCAATGGGTGTGGGTGGAAGTGATGCATATGTCAGAGGTTGTACCGGGAGATCTTGCAAGAGGGTTACTCCGTGGGTATGTGTAGTCGACCTCGCCGTTGAGACCTGGGAATTCCAGGTGCCGGTCCCAATAGATGTCGACGAAAAACGGCGTATGGAACGTCGCGGCGAAGTGGGCATCGCGATGGAATCGAAGACAAGTTGAAAGGAGGTGACATCCACCTGCAGTGGTAACACAAGGTGTGGGAACGCCAGGCTAGTTGTCGCGCGAAACAGAAAATAAGTCCGACTTTGTTTCTTCAAGAACATGCATCTCGCCAGGGCAGGTGTCCTATTGCGTCCAAAGGCCCGTGCTGGGCCGATCTCAAGCCAGCTCAGGTTTGCATCCAGTGATAGTCATGCGCAGGAAGAACACTCGGATGGGTCTCATAGCCCGGAAGGTTTGCCTGTCTGGTTCTCATGTTCTGAGCGGGGACTGAAACCTCGTAGCTGGATTCTCGACGCCGTTTTGGCGTAATACGCTGTTGCTGTCGTTCCTGGCTGTCTCGTTCTACAAGTGGGCCCCGCCACGAGATGACGATGCATACCTGACACGGTGGATTGCACACTATTCGACGTCATCCGACACTTGGGCCCAATTGAACGAGAGGCACACGTTGCAATCACAGCAAGTCACCGACAACGTGACTGAACAAGCCAGGGCAACACGACCAGGGATAATCCGATACAGATATCCTCAGTGAGCACCGTGCTTAGGTCTGAGGGAGAGCTATAACATTCGGTTTCTCGCCCCAGGTCCCTGGAACAGGCTTCCCCTCATTTACAGGCTGTTGGATCCGTGCCAGACATGAGCAGCGTCACTGCGCGGACGAACTAGGAGGAATAGAACACGATATGTTTATTAGTAGAGACCAAGTTGTAGAAACCAGACCGCATGCGGTCCGTGGGACGGCCTTACGTGGACTAGTTCGTTTAAGCCTCACCTGTTAAGCACCACCTGCTTGCCTTGAAGCGTCTCCCGGAATTATACCCTGCTCTCCTTCGTCCTGTCCTTCCTTTTCTCTCTTCATCCTCCAGGATGTTCCCCCCACACAGAACATGGTCCTCGGCCCTCTCCGTCGTCTTCCTCGCGCGTATCGTGTCCGCGTCGCTTCCCCTCGTTGACTTTGACCGTATGGGCCAGGTCGGTCTTAGCGGCGCGTTTACTGGCTTGAATTTTTTCGACGACTCCACCCCCACTTCGTTTGATCCTTCGGTGTCTTCCCTACTGACCCGTACACCGCAAGGGGCCCTCGCTCTGATTGCTGACACGAATTCTGGTGGCTCAATTTCTTCGGCATGTGCTATGAACGATGTCTACTATATCGCTGGATCCTTTCTTTCCATCGCCAACATCTCCACTAGCTATGTGGTCTCGTATTCGCCTTCCTCAGGTACCTTCTCTGCCCTTGGTTCCGGCGGCCCAGATGGTCCAGTCAGTGCCGTGTATTGCGATTCATCCAGCAGCAACCTTTGGGTCACGGGTCGTTTCTCGTCGCCAGGTCCTTCTGTCGCAGTTTGGAACTCCAAGTCGAGCTCTTGGTCCGCACCACCATTCAGAGGTCTCAACGGCCAAGTCACGTCCATAGCTTCCAATGCCTCTGACACTAGTCTTTTCTTTACTGGTTCATTCACCACGTCATTCAGTGGTGGAGCGACGGGAAATAACACTAATCCCAACGTCCCATACTCTCGGGGTGCATCGCCCTTTTCATCCTCGCTTGTTCCGATACCCCTTCAAGGCGCGGAGATCGTCGGAGCTCCCTCTTCTACGGACTCACAATTTAGTAACATCCAGGCAATCCTTTGTCCCGCGGGCCCGGACGGGCCCGGAAATACGTGGGTTGCTGCAGCAGGAAGTGCAGCTCTCATCACGATCCGCACATTTACCGCGATGAGTGCGTACGGTGTCCGAATAGGGAATACGTTCCAGGATGGCTATGGTACGACGGCTTTTAGGTATGTAGTAATGCTACCTTCCGCTTCATCTTCGACTTTCTGTTCTCTGACATTATCTTCGCAGTGTCACTTCAATTCCTGACAACACCGTCCAAAGTCTTACATACGTCGATCCGTCTACGGGCCAGAACGTGACATGCACGAGCAATTGCCCGCTGTCTACCGATGCTTCCGTTCTGTACCAAGACTTTCTTTTTACAACTCCTACCACCTTGACTGGTGTGCAAATCACACTCGCAGAGTGGAAAGGAACTGCCCCTGGTCTCCACATGCTGCAACTTCTATCTTCCGGAGCGTTTGCCTCGGCAGTCAGCAGTCAGAATACCCAGTCCTGCTTTGCTCCCGATCCGTCCAATGTGACGATGACCGGCAGTTGGTCACCCAAGAATGCAAATACAAACATTCCTGCCACTCTCCAGACCGTCCTCGTCTCCACAGTCTCTGTTGGCACACCCGCCTCACAAGCTCCTACTTTTACTTGGATGCCATACGTCTCGGCGTCTGGTCAATACGTGGTAAATCTAGTGATACCCGGTTGTAATAACTTTCAAGACTGTGCCCTTCGGACGTCAGTTCAAGTAACGGTGTTCCCTGGCGGCGGAGCGCAGCCATCTGTGTCCACAGTGTCGCAGCAGGTCCAAAGTGACGTCACTATACCGGTCTATAGTGGTCCAATCGTTCCTTCGTCCTCTTCCTTTGTGACCACGGTGACCATGTCATTGGCTGATCAGCCGGCGGGAGAGGGTCAAAATGGACAGTACGAGCTTGTCGCCGGGAATATTGAGCTAGTCCTGACTTCCGCTAACGTGACTGCTTCTTCTGGCGCAGCCGGCAACAGCTCTACTAGCCTCGGGACTCAACGCGGGTTTGGATTTTTCGAGTGGCCATTGAACTCGAAAAATACCGTCGATGCTACGGGCGTCCTGCCCAACGCCAGCGAGACTGCTGCTGACATCATTGGCATCGACCTTTATGATGCCCTGGGTGATGCAAACACTGCTTCCGCTTACATCTCAGCCGCTGTGCAACATCCTTCTGGGAGTGTCTTTCTCGGTGGTAGCTTCACCTTCGCCGCCGGCCCCCTTAAGGGTACCTCCAATATCGTCGCCTACAAACAAGGAAGCCTTTCTTCGCTTTCCGATGGAGGACTTAATGGCGCAGTCGCGTCATTTGCTTTGTACGGCGACAAGCTGTATGTTGGAGGTTCTTTCTCCGACACTCAAACAGCTTCGACGCAAGGAAAGTTGATGGGGGTTGGAATGTATAACATTGGGACGGATTCATGGAGCACGCTTGGAGCCGGTGTAAACGGGACCGTGTCGGGCATCGCCTTGGTTGGTAGTAGCATCCAGGTCGCTGGGAACTTCACGGAGACCATGACACCGAGTGAAAGTTCCAGCGTAGGCGGCTTCGCGACTTGGAATATCACAACTTCATCATGGGTAAACAGTGGCAGCTTCGTCGTGGGGAATTTTACCTTCGTCAACAATGGTACATCATCGAGCGGACAAGAGGTGCCCCAACTTCTTGCAGGGAACGTCCAGACAATGACAAGATATGGGGCTACGGGCATGGCCATGCTCTCGAACAGCGGTGGCGGCGACCCAACAGTTACTCCCCTAGGAATTCAGCTGGGCAATTCCGCCAACAGCTCTGTTCCCATTTCTGCGACGCAGAAACGGCATCACTACTACGGACGGAGTCCCTCCACTTGGCTTTCCCATATGAAGATCCCTACTTTGTTCAAGAGGCAGGCTTCGACAAGCCCCCCGACACTACCCCCACTGCCTTCAACGCCCGCCCCTGCTATCTTGGCCGGGGCATTTTGGTCTAATAGTTCGCACGAGGTTGCCATCATTGGAGGCAACTTCAGCTTCTCTGCGTCGTCGTCTGCAAGTTCTCAGTCTGTCGCTATTTACGATCCGGTGACATCCACCGCTACTGCCCTCGCCGGCGACCAGATATATGGAGTGGTCCGCGCTCTGTACGTGGATGGAGAAGGACATCTATATATTGGGGGGGAGTTTAATTTGACTAGCGCCAACGCGAATGGGTTTGCCATCTACGACCTTGTTAGTCAACAGTGGCTGGCGACGATCACTCAATCCATCCAAGCACAACCCGGATCCTCCGTCATCGTGCGCTCCATCACCTCGACGTCCTACAAGTCCAATACAATCATAGTCGCTGGTTCGTTTGCCCAGGCGGGTACGGTCGAGTGTCAGGCCATTTGCCTTTTTGATACCACCCTGAACCAATGGAGTGCACTGGGTTCTGGTCTGCAGGGTGACATTTCATCGGTTTCGTTTGCCGGTGTACGTCTGTATTCTTTCCTACTTGAATGCTTATTGACGCAGTTTACAGAGCAACCAAGAGTTTCTGGTCGCAGCGGGTGCCATTACGCTGGCGGACGGCACTTCTGCAAACGTTGCACAATACAGTTTCGCCAATAATAGTTGGAGCGCCATAGGCGATCCGACTATGATCCCTGGTCCTGTTACCGCTGTAGAAGTGAACGATGGCAATTCGTCGAGTATTTTCGCTGCTGGGCGGTACGTGGGTTGTCCTGTTGGATGTCAGCTACTGACGAACTGGGCAATTAGCATGGAGGACGGCTCATCGCCTTTTATGGTATTCTGGGATGGTGTCACGTGGTCCGATGTTGGTACGCGATTTGCAGTAGATTTACATGCCCGAGGTTGACTCTTGAATCAGGCTCGGCTTTCCAAGCCGACACAAACATCTCCCAGCTGATCATGGTCCCTCTGCAGGACACGCACAGTTCGAACAGTATCGTCGAATCTGACAGGATGCTGATGATATCGGGGACATTGTCTGATTCGTCCTTTGGAACAGCATCGGTGGTGTTGTTCGATGGGCAGACATTCATACCCTATCTCAGCTCCATGTCAGCGCAGGGCACGCTCGGATATGTTTCTTCGCTGTTCTATTCGATCGCAAGCTTCAGTTTCAGCTCACGGTGTAAGCATTTTCCGGGGAGTCGTTCGGTGACCTTTTCTGACATGAAAGAGATTAGCCTTCCTTGCGACTGGGATCGTTATTCTAATTTCGATCGCGATCGCTGCGGGCGTTGTGTTTCTGCTCGCGCTGATTGGTTTAGTGTGGGCACTTTTGTCGAGAAGAGAGGACAAGCTCGCGCGGTATGAAAACGAAGAGGAGGATGACGACTCGACTCAGCATCGTCCATCGTCACTGCTCGAACACATCAACGCTGCCACGAGGACTACGATTCTAGGTTCACAGAGTCCATTCAATACTATCAGTGTTGAGAAGGAGGAAACGGCCCGGGAGGGTAATAACGTAGGGACGGACCCGTTCGAACCTGACGCAAGCAACTACCTGCGGGCTGCGACGCCATCTGACGCGGTGATTGGTGCGCTGGCTGCGGAAGAGGGAGGTAGTCGCCCCACGCATGCACGTTATTCCTTTGACGGCTTGGGTGAGGGTGAGCTCCCCCTGACGGCCGGGACGGAAGTCGAAGTGCTCGACGACCGAGATAATGCGTCAGTTGTGATTTTGAATCGTCCAAGCAGCACGCTGACAATCCCATCAGATGGTGGTACACAAGGAATCCCCAGACGGGGCGAGAGGGTATTGTTCCTGCTTCGTATTTGTATTAACTTGGACCTCGCTATACTCGACGAGTGGCTGTGTAACGTTATCGCCAATTCGAGTTGTGATATCCAAGTCACGTGATGAAAACTGTATTGGACATTGTGCTTTTATTGATATCCATAGAGCAAAAGTAGTCGTCTTTTACGTATATTTACTTTCATTTGTGGGTACGAGACAATGTGAATATCGCTGGACGTTTTAGCGACGGTTACTGAGAAAGGGGTGAAGATTGGGACGAGACGAGATGGGGGGAAACGAACCTGGAGGAGGGGATCGCGGAAGTGTTTTTGGTTGTTGTGGATGAAAGCGACCTTGGTCTTGAAGTCCTCTCTGCGACGCTGGTCTCTAAACTCTCTGGTGTGTCGGCCTGCCTCGCGAGCCTCGCCCTTGTTCCTTGCCTTGACGACCTGGGAGCCCTGGCCGAATGCGCCAAAGCCACCGGTGCGCGGGACGAGGGCGGAATGCTTGTCTGCGAGGAGACGTCGGACGAGGGCTGCGCCACTGTTAGGATCCTCGTGCTTGGGGGGGATACCGTAAAAGGACTGGGCGTAGTAGCGCATCATGCTTCTGTGGCCGATGCGTGCGCCGGAGGGAAGGACGAGTTCGTACTCGGTGTCGCCGTAGGTGAGCTGGCTATCGGGGAGGTGATCCGAGTGGGCGGCCGAGAGGTCGTCCTCGTCGACGTCTTCCCACTGGTCGGATGGATAGGAGGAAGTAAAGTCGTAATAGTCGGAGAGGTCGAGCTTGTCTGCCTCGGTGTCGTAGGCGATCTTGCAATGGCCCTTGTCGATCATGTGTTTGCGGACGGCGTCGAGGGTGTGGAGGTCCCTGCCGCGACCGTTGCAGAATATGCACACGTTTTCGACGGCGATCTTTTCGGTGAGGTGGTCTATGAGGCCGGGGATGTCGACGAGGTAGTCGGCGTCGGGGATGAAGAAGGAGTGAGCGGAGGACATGTGGGAGAGGCTGTCTTCGAGGGAGGGGGCGGTGGCGGTGCAGAAGAGGCAGGCGTGCCCGGCGTCGTGGGGGGCAGGGGGGTGCTGTGGCGGGGCGGGCGGGCCATCTCTGTGTTTTTTGGAGGCGAGGTGGGATCGGAGGGCGTTCTCTGTGGCGTATGTCTTTCTGGGGGGGGGTGAGGTGCGGCGAGAGGAGGAGAAAGAGGGGCGCACCGACAGGGGTCGCAGCGGTGAGGCTCGGGTTGGACGCGGTG